>LJPH01002189.1:0-163583 GCA_001430925.1 Byssoonygena ceratinophila
TTTCTGTCAATATATTATTTTATTAATCTACTGTTCTATTAATCTGCTAATTTATTAATCTGCTGTTTTATTTCTGTTATTTTGTCTGTTCTGCTGTCGATTATAATCTGATAATTTTGAGTAACTCTTAATTCACAAAAGAACTTCTTACAAGAAAAATCAGAAAAATAAATGAAGTAATTATAATATAAACAATTAAACAACTAGAATTGTATTCACTAGCTATCTGCAGATTCTGTACAAGAATAATTATTTAAAAAAGAAAAGAGAAAGAGAATAAAAAACATGGGACAAAAAAGATTTTGTGTGTTGTTACTTAACAAAGCAGTCAAAAATTTTCCTGAGATTTGATCTGAGAATTCATCTGAAAAATCACCATTCAGGTATCAACCTGCTACATGTAGTCAATAAATTTTATATTGACATGAGATGAATGCTCATCTACAATAAAAAGATGTTTTTCATGTTTTGAACTCTTGAGTCCTTCTGTTTTTGCTCTTGTAAGAATCTCAAATTGCTTGAGAAACTTAAATTCAAAGTCATCATTACTTCAGTTATTTGTGGAAGCAGCAAAGAAGATCTGGTTTTTTTCACTATTAAATTCTGTAAATCAGCTATCTTGAAGATTTTCTGTATTTTTCTTGAAGATAAGAAAAAATGAAAATACTGTTTCATCTGTACAAATGCATGCAAGTAATATAATGAATTTACAGCTTTCATCCTGAGTTACTTCTAATATTTGACTGAATTTCAATGCATCTGTAATAATTATTCTCTTCAATATCTGTAAGATATTTAGTATGAATTCTTTTTCATCAAAATTATAGATATTCTCAGGCAAAATATGGTAGTAATTAATTTTTTCTCTAAGCTAGATCAGCTATCTTGAAGATTTTCTGTATTTTTCTTGAAGATAAGAAAAAATGAAAATACTGTTTCATCTGTACAAATGCATGCAAGTAATATAATGAATTTACAGCTTTCATCCTGAGTTACTTCTAATATTTGACTGAATTTCAATGCATCTGTAATAATTATTCTCTTCAATATCTGTAAGATATTTAGTATGAATTCTTTTTCATCAAAATTATAGATATTCTCAGGCAAAATATGGTAGTAATTAATTTTTTCTCTAAGCTAGAAGAATAATTAGCAAAACTGGCACTCAAAGATCTCCAAAACAAGCAAGAAGTAGGAATTTACCAGCTTATAGAAGTTAGAATAGTATATATTATTATTCACAGTCTTTCTTTGCTGATTAATTGCCTGTAGATATACATTTTTTATTTTATTCTTATGCTGTTCAATAAAGTGAGAAATCCAGTACTCTTCAACTGGTGAATTGAGCAGTTCTTTAATGAGATTTTGTAGGATTTGGGGAGTTGAAGAAAAGCTGTGAAGTGTAAGAGTGAATTTACAGCTTTCATCCTGAGTTACTTCTAATATTTGACTGAATTTCAATGCATCTGTAATAATTATTCTCTTCAATATCTGTAAGATATTTAGTATGAATTCTTTTTCATCAAAATTATAGATATTCTCAGGCAAAATATGGTAGTAATTAATTTTTTCTCTAAGCTAGAAGAATAATTAGCAAAACTGGCACTCAAAGATCTCCAAAACAAGCAAGAAGTAGGAATTTACCAGCTTATAGAAGTTAGAATAGTATATATTATTATTCACAGTCTTTCTTTGCTGATTAATTGCCTGTAGATATACATTTTTTATTTTATTCTTATGCTGTTCAATAAAGTGAGAAATCCAGTACTCTTCAACTGGTGAATTGAGCAGTTCTTTAATGAGATTTTGTAGGATTTGGGGAGTTGAAGAAAAGCTGTGAAGTGTAAGAGTATTGATATAGTTAACTAGGAAATGTTCTTGTGAATCTGAAAGATTTTTGTGATAAACTGAAGTTACTTTGCTTCTAGATACTTGCTTGCCTTTAAATCTCTGTGCCAATGTGGTTCTATTAACTCCATATTTAAATGCAGTAGCTTTGTAATTTGGGGGATTCTGAAATCTCAAATCTTTAATTGCCAGTTCAATAGCTATTTTGTTGGTCATTTTGTTGAATTTTGAAGATGAAGGATTTGAAATCAAAAAAGTGATCATTGTGTGGGTGGGGTTGTTGGGTGGTCGGCTACGTTAACTAGTTAACTTTAGCAATGACTAACTTACAAACAGTGCAAACACCCTCAATTTGGCCGCCGCCATTTCCGCAGCTTCCGCTAGATTCCGGCACTGGATAAACGATCTGTAATTTACGCTTGACTTGGTCGGATGATCGAGCTCCAGGTAGGGTCTGGTTACACAGCCTGTAAAGTTGCGAGGAGAGAATTGTTTAGAAAAGGACAAGTATCGCTCCATATTATACAACAAACTGACAAACACCAAGCATAGAAATATAGTACTACCTAGTACTCCCCTCCTGTCACCCACTCATCATTGAAAAGTAGCTCCTGCGCTCCTGCCCTGTCCTCCGGCAGCCAGCACAACATTTTCCTCATAAATCGCAAGATCATAAATCGCAAGAAAAGTTCTTTATTGTGCCCCGTGAGTTGGGCCTCGGATTCAAGGGTTTGGTCAGGGATTGGATACTCGTGGGAGAGTTTCCAGTTCCCTAGATTACACAATACTATTATTAGTATGTACTATAAAATTTTGGAAAGAAATGAAGGAAAACATGGAATGACATACCATTTTCATCCCAATATTTCGAGCTTTCTTTACTTTTCTTAAAGAATTCGGGAGGTGGGGGACCCATTAGCGAAATCATCTCAGCGAACCTGCGGCCGTGGTCGAGTACCCCCCCATTGGGTTTATATTCTCAAAGAGGTGACCTTGCTCGAATATTGTCCATATCTGACTTCTCGTTGGTGTAGTAACAGCAAACAGGAATTCGAAACTTACGGTTTGGTTGAGTGCCCATATATCCACCTTGGTATCCCAATTCATACCAAGCATCACCTCGGGCGCGCGATAAACACTTGGTAAAATAAGACCGGTCTGCGGGCCCTCTGCCAGTCGTGCTTCTCCCATATCAGAAAGAACTGGTTCTCCTGTCGCCATAGGCATATCATGGGTTAGATATATCGTCCGCCCAGGGGTATGTTTTCTAGCCACTGGACTTTCCAACTCATCTCGCTCCAGTTGCGAGAGGACGGACTCTTCATCTATAACCAGGAGGATATTGTTCGGTTGTGTATCTTAAACAAGTCAGTGGGGTTTGATACGCTTATTGGGTTATTCATTGAGATAGCTTTACCTATATGCACAATGTTCAACTAGTGAAGATAGTCCAGCGCAATAAGGACATATCGAACGGTTGCACTAAGCATTTGTTCAGGCAATGCTCCACCTTTCATCCGATGTATGAACTCGCTAATGTCAATGCCAGTAGGCGCATAGAGAAGGCAACAGTGGACGCCATTCGGACCATCGACGTCGAATGAATCAATAACGCGCCGTACGTATTTTTCACCACCATGGATATCTTCAATACTCTTCATATACTTTGAAAATTCAACTTGGGGGGTTTGACTCTTGCTGCGTACATTGACCTTGAGTGTTAAGTGTCGATACTCCCTTTACGCTGTCAGTTGGTGCTACGCACTTATTCTTCCATGTATTACATACTGAAGATCCCGGCACAGCCATATGGTAGAGGTTGCTCCAAACCCGAGTTTGGTGATGACTCGATATCTAAACTGGAAGGTTTGCCCAATATAAACAGGATAGTAACGCTCAGCAACGTAATCACGGAGCCTCTCCTCTTCAATCCTCTGCAACGAGTGGATCTCTTCAAATCCAGAATTGGGAAGGTTCGAGACGGTGAGGCATCGGAGGCCACTGATCTGAGCTGATGGACTTTGGACAACAGACTGATAGAAAGTAGGTAGTTGGGCAACCGAGCTACACTATTAACACATGTATAAGGTCCAATACTGAACCGGAGCGCCAATCGACAGCGCAAATTTATCTGGAACATATCATTTTTACTGATAATAATCCCGTTTCTCCAACGAATAGTCAGCTCCAATCTAGGGAATAATGTGTCTTAAACCAGAGGGGGCTCAATTTTCGCCGAACATTAGACAACCCTGGATTCAATGTGGATTTACTGTTCTTTAGGACACAAGCCTTTCATATAAACAGTTCAATCAAATATATTGCCCATTTGGCAACAGCGGTTCTGTGACCTGTTGTTGTTTTAAGGGCACGTTTCAAGGCTTGGTATGGAGTCCGGTTGATCAGCGCGGCTCCGGTGGATCCACTATTTCTCGGGGCCCGGAATATTCCGTTATGGAGCCTCCTGGCATGAAAGCTCACCTGCAAGAGCGCTAGGTAAGTTAGCTCCCTACATATATTCTGTTTTGTTGATGAGTGTGTTCCTGTGTTCCATTTTTGAGTGTTGAAAAAGCATGCAATAAACCCTTCAGATATTGACGGATTTGCAAAACAAAGTGTGGTCAGAAATCAACCCGTTAATTAGGCGTCACTGCTACCCCGGCTCATGATGAAGTTAACATCAATCTACTGTTGTTTCATGCCCGATTTTACGTGGCCAGACCGCATCTCGTCTGTCGTTTCCGACTGTATACCTGCAACTCCTCGCGCGACGCATCCACACTTACGCCGACTTTGGGGTATATTTCACAAATTTCTTAGACGATTTTCTCAATCCTATTGTCGCTGGGTTGGGATCCCTTACGAGAACCAAATCATTCAACTTCCATTTGGGGTAGTCCTGAAGTGGTCTGATGGCACTCGGTTAGAGGAAGTATTGGCTATGCAGGTTGCCAGAAGAGCGGGCCTTCCAGTTCCCAGGGTCCTCTGTTATGGAGACCACCCAGATTCTCCGCATGCACCAGTGTCGATTCTTATGACTCGCGTCCCCGGCGATGAACTTGGCCAAGTATACGATAAACTTAGCGAGGAAGACCGAATCTCAATCCAACAGGAACTAAAAGGTTATCTGGAGACAATAAGGAAATGGCAAAATCCCTGGGGTGGAAACAGAATTTGTTCGATATTGGGCACTTCTGTTAGAAGTGTCCGTATCCCCTCTCATTACGCTGGTCCATATGAATCAGAACAAGAATTCAATGAGTATCTTCTTGAACCTTCTTGGTCAGGTGGTTTTCCATCAGAAACTGAGTATAAGGATGCACTCTATCGCGCCAAAAAAATACACAAGATATCTCACCCCATTGTTTTTACGCACGGTGACCTCAAACACCATAATATCATGGTACAAAATGGACAGATTACTGGATTTTTGGATTGGGAGTCAGCAGGCTGGTACCCTGATTATTGGGATTTCACCACAGCTTTGAGGTTTGCTCGGAAGGAGTTTTGGTGGTATGATTTTGTAATGGGACTTGGAGGGAGCTTATACCTGGCGGAATTAGAGTGTGAATATGCACTGACATCATTAACAGTTGACTCCTATTGTTGGTGATCTAGAGATCTGCAATGTGTGTTCTTCCTTTCTAATGTGAAGGCATATAGGTGGGTTGATAAATAGCCAGATCTTCATTTCAATGACTACTATGTTAGGTAGTTTGCCAAATATCAAAAATAACCAAATCCTTTTGCCTATCCAACTCTTCTGGGATTAAGGCACCTCATCAGTTCATCTCCACTTAACAAGCCCATTAATCCTTGCAAATTCTGAGGCCCATTCACATTCCATAGGGCCTTTATGGTAGATCAGGAAATATCTGGTTGTTAATGAGCCCAATCACAACTATCTAGAAGTTAATGATTGATCATTTTAATGAGAATAGATAGAGTACCTTGCATTGTTCACAATCCACACAGTGAAGAGGCTGCTATTGGCCTTGGCTGCTCATTTAATGCAGCACCCATCGCGTTTGAATTGCCCCAGTTATTGATTTCAGTATTCAATGCTGCTAAATCAGCACATTTCAAAATTGTCTGTCCATCAATGGGCTTCTGGAGAAGAGCCAGAACCCGAAACAACCAAACACGGCAAGTATTATCGGGGGTGTTTAACTGGGCGTCGTATGTCCTCAGGATCGGGTCTAGATGCCCCTCCCATCCCGCAGGGACATCAGCGATTCTGAAAAGACCCACGAGGAGAAAAGATTTCATGACTCCAGCAGTAGACCCATGATCGGCGATCCAACCACCGCCTTGCTGCTTGACATGGTATTTCGTGCCACCGGTGGCAGAATGGTGAAAGTAGAGGGCCCAGTGGAAATCGTTCGGGGCTGGAGGTTGATTCCTGATGAATAAAACTATATAAAGCCCGTTGACCTTGAGGTTTGACATGGCGTGATACAGGTGGCGATATCTAATGAGAATAAAAGTAATTCCTTTGTAAGTAGTTTCTGTTGTTCTTGAGCACTTTGAGGAGAGACAACTCCCACTTTATAGGTGCTCGGCCACCTACTTTCTTTGGCTGGAGCCCTGACCCTTTGAGAAGCACTAACCTAAAGAGACGGCCTGTCAAACATGAGCCAATCAGTTTGGCATACAGAGTACTGCTGGGGGAATACCAGGGCCGGTGAAAGCTTCAAGCAGGGTATGCAGTGAAAGACAGGCGCTGAAGCCTGGAGCTGCAGTGTGGTTTGGGCATAGCCTGGAGTTCACAGGAATTGGCAACCCAACCATTTTCAAGGGAGATGTTCCAGGCTAAAATACAAATACAAAGGCACATGGCTGACATGCCTAGGTATGCAGAATGCTAGCAAATCCACATTGTGGCAGCTATAATCTTGTCTTTTCTGTTGAAATGAAACTTCTCCATGGTCGTGGATTCACAGATCAAAACTGGACTGCTAAGCAGGAGGCTGCAAGCCTTTGTCTGAAAACCGAACACAGCAAGACTCTTTTTCTGGGGATTTGAAACTGTCAGCAACTTTGTAACCCATTAATTAATAAATTGGATTAGTGAGAGGATGCTGCTTAGGATAAATCTATATATTATCAAAACCCTTGGGCCTACTACTAACTAGACTGGTTCATAAGAATTTTCAATAATATCATTAACTAACTAGGCATGGAGGGTAAAAAGGTGTTCCAACAGTTTCTGAAATAACCATCCAAAGACTAACATCACCTTGCCTTTACATGCTCAGAGAGAGGCCTTCAAAGGTATTACAGGCCATGATGTCTATCTCTTGAAATCTGTGCATGAAGTGTTGGAAGAAAGAAATCTTTTCCTTCTCATATGAGGTTCTGTTTTAGCTTCATTTGGTTCCTTAAAAAGAAGTTGACTTCACCTTAGTTAATCATTTGGCGCTCACCTGAACCTCACTCCCTGGACTCATATTGTCATCGAATTGACAGCATAACAGGTTCTATTTCTCTGAGTCCCGAATATTGCTTTGGATTCCATTGTGCTATTGAGTTATTGAGGATCACCAGCCAGGACTCCAAGCGCCGCATGAAGCTGCCTCCCCAGTTTAACCCAGTTTCTTGATTATCATACATTGTTCCTCCGTGAATCTTTTTCATCTAAAATTTTCAGAGGTTTCAGTCTGATGCTATTCTTTGATTGCTTCTGACTCGATTTCTTTGTCTCACTATGGGAGACTCAACTGTTAGCTTCGTGCCGGAATTCGGATGTGGTATATATTTATCTCCTTCCGATCTGTTGAAAGTGAACTGGCGCTGATCCAAATTAGAACATCTCAGGGAAGTATTGGAGAGCAATTCCAGGACTGCAGGACAGTTCTATGACGCTTTACTCCTTGTGAGGGAGTCACAATCTTTGCAGCCTCAAGTATTCCGGGAATCTTCACAGTCGCTTCCTCCTCACACACGGAGGATATCGTTGAAACCTTTATATCAATGTCTGCATTGTCCTGTTAGTCGATCCCGACATGGCCGGGCAGCCCATCGGGAGAAGACTGGGCATATGTTCTGTGAGAACCTTGTAATCTACTTAAATCCGTGCTCGCTTCGCTAACGAATTGCTACAAGTTGCTGATTGCCGAAGCGGTTCAATATGGTGCCAAGGATGCGATGATTTCATATACGATAGCGAGGTTGATCGAGTGTTACGGGATACCTCTAGAATAATACAGCGCAGAGAGACGCTTGCGAACAAGCGGACAATTACTGAGGCTCTAGCGGACACTGATACAGACGAAGCCACATACCTAACATCTAACAGTAACAAAAGACTTTGTGGAAAGGAAGGTGTGAGGGGTTTATTTAACCTCGGCCAGACGTGCTACATGAATGTCATATTGCAGACTTTATTTCACGAGCCTTTGCTCACATCATATTTCCTGGGGCATGGCCATCGCACCTACGACTGTTCAGAGTCGAATTGCTTTGTTTGTCAAGTTGCAGAAACGTTTGCGGAATTCAACAACGACGAGAAGGAAGACGGGTTCAATGCCCTCAATTTGCTGTTAAGTTCATGGCAATCATCTCCTGTAAGTCGAGTGGACGAGAAACCACGTTATCAAGGATCTTACTGACATTTGCTCTAGGATCTCGCTGGGTATCAGCAACAGGACGCCCATGAATTCTACCAGTTCCTTGTCAACAAACTTCATGCTACAGCTGAAGACCATGTGGATGCTTACGATCAGAGGTGCCGATGCTTTTTCCACAAAGCCTTTTTCGGCAAGTTACAAAGCAGTGTAACTTGTCATAACTGCGGAAACACAAATCGGACCGAAGATCCAATCATGGATCTGAGCCTTGCTTTTCAGGTTCAAAGAAAAAAGAAAATGCAGTGGACACCTGGAGACTCGGATACCACACCGACACTTAATGGCTGCTTGGAAAGCTATACTGCCCCCGAAGAGTTACCTGCCAGTGGTTACAATTGTAGCTGGTGCGGCACACCGCAAGGAGCTACCAAACAACTCAGGCTTCGAAATCTGCCCGTGATATTATGCATGCAGCTCAAGGTTCGTGTTTCGATTCCAGCACCTGGCTACCACATTGTCGCAATTACTGATAGTATCTTAACCCAGAGGTTTGAGCGGCAGCGATCTGTCTCGGAGAAAGTGGATGCCAAGGTCTCCTTTCCCCTATCGATAAACATGGCACCGTATACCACCCGTTCTCACACGAGAAATGTCTTCAAATATAACTACGATTTACTAAGTGTGGTTGTACATCTCGGCGATATTGACTCTGGTCATTATCTTGCTTATTGCCGGCAGGGCGAACTGGTAAGTCACCTTTCAGTCTTTCACTACCATCGTGTAGTTTGAACAGACACTGATCATCACGACATAGTGGTTTAAGTTCAACGACGACCGAGTCACATGGGCAACTGAAGCGGAGGTGCTTGATGCTGATGCCTATTTGTTATTCTATACATTACGCTCCCTTTCGGGCACGGGTACCTCCGGTAGATGAGTTACGTCTCAATGAACATTTATTGTACAGTAACAGTATGGCAAAGGGCAAGGATGGATTGTCATGATTTATCCTCTATTTAGGGAACTCTTTATCTCGTTTCTCATCAAATTCATTTCGATCTTTTCAATAGATATAGGTATTTTTCAAAAGCTACCGAACCTGGATCAATTCGCCAGCCGCAAGCTGCTGCATAATTATAAGCCATGCCGGCATCGCTGGTGTGATATAAGAAACAGGAACGGTTGTACAAGGTACAACCAATAATTTCATTGCATGTCGGAGTTGACAGCGCAGCTTTGAGGCACCGAACCCGCCTTCGGAACCCGAGGCCGATAAAGAAATTCTTTTGAACTCCATTTCCTTTTAGATGGCCCTCAGGTTGTAGACCCCAGCCAGTGCACTCGCCATGTCACCTCATGCTTTTACCGACCCGTAAACATGAATTACGTATCGGATGGAGAAAAACAAACGCCTGTCGAGCGCAGCAGCGTCAATTTTGGGGTGTGTGACATGCTTGTTACCCGGAGGGAAATCTTAAATAGAATGCGCTTGGAGCAGCACCCGGTCCTAGTTGTATCATCGGATTCCTCTCCCGCGGGGTCTCGCTAAACCGCTCGTTCGTTGTCGACCCGTAGCTCCTCTAGTAGTATATCGACCCCTTGCAACTCCCCGGCCTCCCCCTGTAGCTGACGAAGTAGTTGCCGTGCCTGGCGTGGAGAAATGTGAAGGTCTCTTATAAGAAGTGGGTGGATTATCAACGAAGGAGGTATCGGTTGTCCTAAAGACGGTCGATTAGCTTCAGAAACCAATGTGTAAATAAAGAAAGAAAACACACAAAAAGGTTGTTTCGGTATCGATCTCAGGGTGAGACGATTCAGCGACGGGGGCGGATTCCGCTAGAATAAGTTAGCTTGCCGTTCTCCCTGTGACTTTGAATCACGACAACTAACCTTCCATCTTCGCTCGACGAAACGACTCGGGAACCGGGGCCTGATAGGTGTCAGAGAGTTTTCACCATACCTCAGGCAGCCACGTCCTAAAACAAACCTCTGGAAAATCAACGCAGAATGCGTTCATGTTGAGTCCATATAGGAAACTCGCGAAGCTTTCGCTAAACCGCGACAGGCTCTCGTGCAGGAGTTGAAGATGCATGAAATTAGCCTCAAGATCAGCCATTGAATCTGATAGTTCCGCGAACTGTGGTTCCAAGACATTGATCGTTGGTTGCAATGCATGTGGTCCGTTCGAACTGCCTCCAAATCCTTGTTCACGGAGAGACGACCTGGAGCTCGGGCGGAGGGGCGTAGTTGGACGTGAGGAGGGTCGTGGACGTGAAGTCGACCGTTGAGTGTTGTTTGGCTCCATATTCATGCGATTCTCTGTCGTCAATATGGGCCGAAGATAGGAGTAGAATTGCAGCGTACTAGAAGCACACTTCTCATCACGTTCACTGCACCTCAGTGCCGTGCTGCGGGACTGTGCAAGAAGCTGAAGCTTCTCTGTTCTTTTTTTGGAACATGAGGGGTCACGTGGAGGCGGAACATGGATGTCCGGGGAGATTTTCGTCAGCGTTGGCAAGAAACAAGTTGGGGATGGCGAAAAGTACACGCAAGATTTGGACTTGAACAGTTGGTTGACGGTTCCAGGAACGAAAACTCTCCATGCCTTGAAGGGTTTTCTCCCCCATCCCACATTCCGAAGCCCGAATTGGATTTTTCTCGTTGGGCAGTGCAACCGATCTTCCCCTCCTTTTTATACTCACTCGCTCCCTCCTCCCCACCGAGCCTCGACTTCCCTTCGACATACCACCAAACACAGCAAGAACAAACTCCCATGACTTGTTGCTAAATCCCACTTTAGTCGCTCGTTACGTTTACTGTTTGCTCCTTTTATTTGAATGAGTGCCTGTTCCATCCGCCGCGTGCCACCAGCCATCCGGGATTACCGCCCCAAGGCACCATTTCAGCCTGCCCAACGCCGTGCAGATTTCCGGTTTTGGCACCAGAGCCGCCAGGCCTCCAACACTAAATTCCGCCCTATCGTCCCTCGCTTGGACGTTGAAGCACGCATCACTCGCTTGCCCACTGTTACCATTACAGAGGCATCCTCGTTCTGGACGCTTTCGATCTCCCTTGTTTTACTCTGCAGTGGACTGGCTCTGAGCAGTTCATACGCAAAACTTTGGCTCTCCGAAGATCCGAAGACATCTGAGATATCAACCGAAGCTTCTGACGAATTACCAGATTTCGAGAACTCCCTAGCTATGACTGAGGCACTCCCTACTACCGGCCATGTCGGCAATCTTACAATTGAGGAGGAGAATAAGCTTAAAGAATTCTGGGGCGAGCTATTTAGACTCTTTGAGCTGACGGACTCATCGGACGAAAAGCAACCCATTACGAAAACCACCTCCAGTGACACTTCTGTTTCTGATTCAAAGAAACCAAAGCGCAAACTGGGACTTTTTGGTAAGAAAGATGGGAATGGCAAAAATACAGAAGAGAATGGCGCGAAAGGTTCCAATGCCGATGACAAGTACGGTCAGACTAAAGAATTTCATGACGCACTGGCAACCCACACCCCGGAAGAGCTGAAAATTGCCTTTTGGAGCATGGTGAAACAAGACCATCCCGATGCTCTTATACTTCGTTTCCTTCGTGCTCGAAAATGGGATGTCGATCGGGCATTGATTATGTTGATATCCGCGTTACATTGGAGGGCCGAGACCATGCATTTGGATGACAAGATCATGAAACATGGAGACGCTGGTGCCCTCGAAAGCATGAAGAGCAGCGACCCTGCAGTAAAAAAGGATTCGGAAGATTTTATGAATTTACTACGACTGGGTGAGAGTTTCATCCACGGAAAGGACACAGCTGGCCGGCCAGTTTGCTATATCAGAGTGAGACTACACAAGGCTGGTCTGCATTGCGAATCGGCTTTGGAAAAATATACAGTTTACCTGATTGAAACATCAAGGCTTATGTTAGAAACGCCTGCGGAAACTGCTGTGAGTCTCCAATTCCACTAAAAGCATGCTATGTACTAATTGAATAAAGGCACTCATCTTTGATATGACCGACTTTTCTCTTGCAAACATGGTAAGACATCCTTACCCTTCCTACTCTCGGTATATATCTCTAATAAGTAATTATAGGATTATGCGCCAGTAAAATTTATGATTAAATGCTTTGAAGCGAATTATCCCGAGAGTCTCGGGGTGATCCTCGTGCACAAAGCCCCGTGGATTTTTTCACGTATGGTATATCCTTTCAGTTTTTTATATTCAGAATACTGAGTTTGTTTGCAGGTATCTGGACCGTCATCAAAGGCTGGCTGGATCCGGTCGTTGCCGCCAAAGTTCATTTCACAAAGACGCCCGAAGATCTTGAAGCGTATGTTTCGCGCAGCCAACTTATCAAGGAAGTCGGTGGTGACAATCCATATACATACAAATACGTCGAGCCAGAAGCATCTGAAAATGCGAAGCACGCGGACGTAAAATTGATGGAGATGTTGATCAACAAAAGGTACCAATATGCGTCGGAGTTTCAGCTCGCCACGAAGTCCTGGATGTCAGCGAACGGCGTGTCTGCTGCAGCTCAGGCGGCGGAGCTGATGAAAAAGCGAAATAATCTTGCTTCTCGATTGCATGATAATTATTGGCGTCTCGATCCGTTCGTGCGAGCACGATCTTTATATGACCGCCTCGGTCTTATTCCACCTAGCAAAACCCAGAAGAGTTTGCCATCTAGGACTGCCAGTATTAGAACGAATATCTCTGAGAAGCGCAGCTTTGAAGTCGTTACCGCAAGGCAGATTCTTGTTGATGGGAATGGCGATGAAGTTGACTAATTTGACTGGATTGTTGCTCGGGTGCTCTTTTCCTGTCGCTCCACGCGACACTCGGCGTTGGCTTGATTTCTCTCATTCAAATATACTTTCGAAGCCTGGATCATGTATTCGATGGCGTGAAATCATCTGTGGGCACTTGCCTAAGCACCATAGATTGAAAGCGTGCTCTCAGTTTTTCCGATTACGTTGTTATGCTCCTCGAATTATGACACGTTTCCTTTCTTGCTAGACCATTCTCCTATAGTGGAATTGTCAATCTTTCATGTGATTCCCCTCTGCTTACATGTTCTAGGCATGTAGGACAGGGCTTCTGTACATTAACCTGCTCTTGTCTTTTTCCCTTATACTTTATTTCTTAATGGTGTTTGGCAACAGTACTGACTGATTTTCCACGGCAATGCTGCTCATTTGCATAAACAGTACTTTTGATACGTAACCGCTAGTTACCTGAAAATTGGTTCCATTCTAATTTTATACACTACCTACGGCTTAGATATGTTGATGGTTCAAAAATACTGGGCCATGATTATTAAATGCTCCGACAAGGCAGGGCTTTGTTACATAGACCCCCAATTACATCTTCGATTTGAGCTCGTTGCAGAGCTCTTTAAGAGCATCCATGTCTGCATCTTTAGCTGGCCAGCTTACACTGAGCCCTTCGGTCTCGTTGGGTTTGGGAATCTAATCGCCGTTGTTAGTCTCGGAGTTCGCTTTCCTCCTGATGAGTCTGTGGAAGTAAAAAAGCCCTATTCAGGGGCACAACAGGTAAATATCTTACCATGTGGAAATGAACCTGTTGAAAGAGGTCAACAATGTATCTGTAAGGGTGAGTCTGAGTGTAGAACGACGCTTACATGATCAACGAATTGATGGGCAATTTTGCCATTGTTCTGGAGAATATTAAAGTCCGAGGCACCAACGGCGAGCGCAATTTTCTTGGCTACGGGCTAGAAAGGAGAAGAATGCTGTTTTAGCACGGTCCAAACGGGATGAGATGCCTTTCTCACTTACCAAAAGCTCAGCGAGATGTTGGTCTGGAATATCGGTGAGTTTGGCGCCGTGATACTTGGGGATAACGAGCTGGTAGAGAAAATATGTCAACGGATTGCTCCTTTGAACCACTGCGCGTATCTACCCATTGCACGCCATGGCAGATGGATGGGGCATGACAGCGCGGCAGAGGTCGGGTATCTTTAAAGCAAAAACCATGCATGGCAGACAAACCGCATGTCCTCGGCTCAGCGGCTGGATATCAAGGAATGCCAGGACTTTATCGCTCTCAAAGAGCTTCATGCAAGGAATTTCTCCTGTAAAGATGTCAGCAATTGGTTCATAAGGCGCGATATTCCTGGAGGAACGTGTCGGGGCGGGAGTATGATGTCAATGGGGACCTTGGGCAGTGAGGTGAAATGAACTTACCCTTGACAATCTTGCAGAAGATACAAGCAGCAGCGGAGGCAGACATGGCTATCGGGCGAGGAAAAGGGAGGACTAGATGAAAACAAATGGGCCTTATTCTGGTGATGAGGCGGGTATAAACATTCAGATGGAACGGAGAACTGAGGGGTGTCAGAAGTGGGGATAATATTTGTCTGGTCCGTGGTGTTAAATCTCGCTGTTAAATCAAACTGGGTCATTTACTGATGGTCGTGGCAGGATTCGAACCCACGGCCTCAAGGTCGCCATGGTTTGGGGTCCTTATAAGGGACTTTACCTCCCAAAATCTAGGAGTGGGACAAGCTAGCTCAGAATCCATTTCTTGCCTTTTACCAGAGATGGCCGTGGCTTTGCCCAACACACTCCGCTCTTCAATCTTTGGAATCACTATCGACAATAGTCGGTCGATAATTTTATTGTTTTTTTTTCGCTATTTCTTTTGCAATTGATCTCCATATCTTCGGTCTTCGCCTTTCTCTCTCAAGATATCCCATTATACGGATCCTAGTTAGAGCACATGTAAACCATGGAGTGCGATTCGCAAGACAGTTGCGTATGCATTTTAGCGTGGAAACAGCCATCATGCCGTGCATATAACGGCACAATCTGCCCCTCATCCCCACACTGGAGGCAACTTTGAACTACCCCTCCGTTCGACTCCCAATCAAGCAGATCCAGAGCTCGAGATGCTTTTCAGACAAGCGCGGCATTTGTACTACCCCAGAGCTTCGGCTCAGCATAGACTTATGGCAGCATTAAGCCTTCGGCATGGATTGACGCTTCTTTTCACAGTTTTCTCGCCGAACCCAGTCTTGATATTCCACCGGCTCGTATCTTCTATGGAGAAGAGCACTCAATGGACCCAATGTCCTTGTTTAGTGGGTAACAAAACATCTTAGTGACTCTGTTGCCCGTCGGCGTCTGGAGGCAAGGGGCAATTATAAATGCTGCCTTTTTCCCCGCAGAGTCCTCCATGTCGACATTTCCTCTGTCACTTGTCTCACGTCCGTTTACTGTGTTTCAATTACCCGCTATTCTGGTGCCATTTAAAACATCAAACCCGTTTACAGTCAAACCTCAGTAAATTCTTCCGCTCAGTTGTACCCCGTAACTCGTCAAGCAACCATGTTGACCACCGAGCTAGCTGATGCCGACGTTGCGGCATTGCGTGCCAACAAGGAGAGATTGCAGCATTATATTCATCACAGTTGCCAATGGGGAGCTGGGATAAAATGGGGAGAGTGAGTGGCATATTTCAAATGCTGTTATTTTCAAACAGATTTACATTCTCATCGGATTCCAAATGGATATTGTGCTAACCTTCTTCGGCTTCAACCAGGAAACTGACCGAAACGGGAATGGCCCGGCTAGCTTTATCTCAAGAAGACAAGCAGGTTAGAGACTGGTTCAAAGAAACAACGGAGGCACTTGGCTGCAAGGTGACTGTGGATGCGATGGGGAATATGTTTGCAGTTCGCCCAGGCCGCAGACAAGATGCTCCCCCCACATTCGTCGGAAGCCATTTGGATACCCAACCAACTGGAGGAAGATATGATGGAATTCTGGGGGTATGTGCAGGTATTGAGATGTTGAAGGTACTCGAGGAGAAAGGCATAGAGACTGAGGGTGGTGTTGGTGTTGTCAACTGGACAAAGTTAGTAAACAATGACGTCCATTCCGCTTGCATGCCGTTGTACTAATTATCCGCTATAGCGAGGAGGGAGCTCGATTTCCAAAGAGTATGATCTCGTCAGGGGTCTGGGCGGAATGCATCACCCTGTCCGCTGCCCACGATCTTCTCGAAGTTCCTACGGTGGCTTCACTCCCGTCTGCTGCATCTTCTCCCGAATCGATGAAATCTGCACTCGAAAAAATCGATTATTTGGGCACTGTTCCCTGCTCTTACACCGCCACACCCATGGCTGCTCATTTTGAGCTACATATTGAGCAGGGTCCGCACTTGATCACAGCTGGTCAACGCGTTGGCGTAGTGACAGCAGTGCAGGCATATCGTTGGTATCGTATAAACGTGACAGGCCGTGACTGCCACACCGGAACAACTTCTTTCGAGCACCGTGCGGATGCCATGTATGCCTCGGCGAAAATGATGGTACGTGCACGAGAGGTTGCGCAGAAGCTAGGCTGCCTGGCCAGCATTGGAATTGTCGAGATCAAGCCTGGCAGCGTGAATACCGTTCCCGGATTCGCCAGTTTCAGCCTCGATATCCGTGGACCAGAGTCCGAAAATGTGGACGTGTTGGATAAGGAGTTAAGGAAAGAGTTTGATGCTATTGCCGCGGAAGAAGGCAAAAACATTGGAAAGCCTTGCCGTGTCGAATGGCAGTTGGATTTTGACAGTCCCGCGATCAAGTTCCACCCTGACTGCATCGAGTGTGTGACGGAGTCAACAAAGGCAGTCGTGTCTGATTCGCCAAAGCCCGAGTCGATGTATCGCACGATTCGTAGCGGCGCTGGACATGACAGTGTCTTTACATCAAAGAGGGTCCCAACGAGTATGGTGTTTGTGCCCTGTAAGGATGGAGTCAGCCACCATCCAGAGGAGTTTTCCAATGCCGAAGAATGTGTGGATGGCGCTTCCGTTCTTCTGCAGGCCGTGGTGAGATACGACCGGATGAGATTCAAGAACTGAAGCACCAGCAAAATTGTACCTTTCCAATCAATCGGACATGTTGACTACATATAGAATTAGCACAAAACTGAAGAGGATGTATTTCACAAGCAAGTCAATGTTTTCATTTCTTTTAATAGCCCGTAATTTGGCGTCATTATATAATAAACGACCCAACACAGCTAAAGGCTAACCCAAGCAGCAACGACTGCTATTCGACGTATCCCATTCATTCTATGGTCGTAAACTAGCAGTCGAGGAAGCCGAATGAGTCAATAAACATGACGAGTCACCACCACCGAGCTCCGACCACAAGACATCAAAGTAAGATCAAGTCGTTTATGATGGGGGAGCACCACGGCCACGACCGAATCCACGGAAAGAAGGAGCAAAGTCACCAGGAGCACCACCCTCCTTGCCTTCACCCTGCTCGCGGCGTCTGTAACCACCATCGCCACGAGGAGGACGATCACCACGGTCGCCACGCTCACCACGGCCACCAGGACGTCTCTCGCGTTCACCTTCGCCGCCCATCATGCCACGAGGAGGAGCGTGGGATCGCTGCTGCTTAATGTGCGTAGCAGGAACGATTTCGGCTGGGAGGTGAAGCCATTCACGGAGATACTCGAGACCCTCAGGGGTCAAGGTGTAGTAGTAGTATTGCCAAGAGAAACGGGTCTTGACATAGCCGCGGGAGGTGAGAGATTGACAGGCCTTGATGACCTGTAGCGTTTGACTGTCAGTATACAGGGCTTAAGCCTAGAGTATTGGTCAAAGGCACATACAAAGAGGTTACGGGTGTCGATTTCGCCGTGTTTGGGAAGGTTGTAGTCCTTCTTTGCCACGAGTACACCCTCTGGAACAAAAAAGAATCTTAGTATTGCTCCATCACACTTAAACTGATTAAATCCAACTTCGTAAAAAGGGCTACATACCACGGAAGAGGTACTCGTGGATCTTCTTGCGGTCGGCCTTTGGGATAAGCCTAGATACCCGGATTAGTTTCCATTATGCCAAACACAAATAAAAGGTCGTAACTTACATTGTCGCGAGTTCCCTGCGTATTTCGTGGAATCGCTTTTGACAATGCGATTACAGATACTTGTGGTGGTTGAGGAATGATCTGAAGCTTCGACTTTTTGACTCAAGTGTGTTAGGGTTCGCCAGCCCTTTGCCCTAATCTCCGCATTCAAAGAAGCACGTGATACTTGATGCTCTTGGCAAATTGCCCAAACAGGCCTAGTGTGACTCATAGCATTTGACATGAAATGGAGGTCGTCATCCAGCTTTACATCTCGATCTTCATCCAGCTTTACATCTCGATCTTCATCCTTTTCACTCCAGGCCCATCACAGATACGTTAACAAACTACACGCTCATCAGTTGATACTCTATTACTACTATTGCTCCGGATCGAGTGAAAACGTACTGCTTCGACAAAGCGTCGTGAGAGCCGCTGTCATGGCACCCTCAACTATCAACATCCTCCTTTCCTCATTTCCAGGTCTCTCACTACCATCGACGCTCTCTATTCCTCTTCCGTCAACTTCGACAGTTGCTGATTTAACCGAGAGGATCAACTCACGTCTCCCGGCATCACTACCACTTCATTCCTCTTCCCTCGCCTTGACCACCACCGACAATGTTGAGTTGAAGCCTTACTCTTATGATAAGCTTGCAGGTTTCCTTGGCGGACCTGCCAGCGATCATTCTACATTCCTCCCCCTTCGCCTTAGTGTCCGTACTTATGGCGGTAAGGGCGGGTTTGGCTCACAGCTTCGTGCTGCAGGAGGCCGAATGTCTAGTCGTCGAAAGGGAGGTCCGGGAGAGAACAATGGATCGAATCGCAATTTAGATGGACGGAGATTACGTACAGTGAAAGAAGCCAAAGCTTTGGCTGAATATCTTGCTTTGAAACCAGAAATGGATAAGAAAGAGAGAGAAGCACGAAGGAAACGGTGGGAGATGGTAGTCGAGCTGGCTGAGAAGAGAGAAGCGGAAATCAGGAATGGTGATGGGAAAGGGAAGGTCGACGGTGAATGGATGGAGGACAAGGAAGAAGCGGGAGAGAAGGCAAGGGAGGCTGTCTATCGTGCGATGAAAGAGGGGATTTGGAAAGATAACCTCGCCGGAGGTTTGCTTGGTGGCTCGAGCACGAGTGCAGGCGAAAGCAGTGGGAGTGGAGGTTCTGCTACTCCAAGCGAGGACAGCGAGATGGAAGATGTTGAAGAAAACCCTATCGCATCGGAGAGTCGTTCAAAGAGTCCCGCTCCAGCTAGGAGATTTATTGGTTTTGACGATGACGACGACGAGGACTTTCTAAGCGATGAAAGCGAAGATCAAGCGTCTTCAAATGATGATGACAATGCTCCTGAGTTTAAGGGAAAAGGAAAAGCCAAGGCTTAGGATGCGATGGGCTGAATATCATTTTACATGGAGTTTGGGGTCTTCTGAAATCTTACGAGCTTGGGGAGCGCAGGGATGATGTTTATGTACAATATGGTCATGATTGTGAGCTGAGCGTCTACATTTTAATGAAACTACGATGAACACCATATTTTCGCTTTAGCTTTGGAATAAAAAACCGGTAGTTTCTCTGAGTTCTTGCGCTCTTGGTCAAAGACGCCACCGAAATCAAATAATAGTACTAGGGTTGAGCGGATGGACCAGTTTCGCATTTGATATCTTGAGATCCTCAACCTCAAAAATTTCCGACAACAGGTGCTGAAGATATTGTCGATATGATCAATTCAAACTGCAGACATTTGGCTTGGAAACATCTGCGACCTTTTCTTACAAATACTGGCTTTTCATATCGTGCTAACCGCCATTTACCAAAATTCCTTCCACTAGCTACGACCACTTACCTCGAACTTGGGAGAGCAAGGACTTTCTGTGCCAGTCAACCTTTTCTCAAGTCATCGACAGATGCCACCGAGATCCTTGCAAAAGACGGTTCTACATTGCTCCCAATTGCTTGCCCTGGCTGTGGCGCATTGACGCAATGGGTGGATAATGAGCAGCCTGGTCACTACACCAGAAGTCGAAAAGCCGTTAGGGTTTACATCCAGGAGGCGTTGCGAGGATTAGATCCCAATACTAAAAATGAGGCGGCTGTGGAAGGTGTTGACGCCGGCGCTGGGACAGAGTCTGCAGAGAAGGCGATCGACGCAAAGTCGAAGCCTGCAAAGTCAAATGAAGGTATCGCAGAATTACGATCGGGCCTTTCAATCCCTTTTTGTTTGTTCAATAGCTAAATTAAGAATCCTGTTTCAGATCGGCAATTAGTTTCGCCAAATTTACCTCTTTGCGACAGATGTCACAATCTCCTTAACCATAACGAAGCCCAGCCCATCCAGTATCCTCCATTATCATACATTCGAGATATCATGGAAGAATCTCCCTGGGATATAAACCATGTGTACCACATTCTCGATGCTGCCGACTTCCCTCTCTCTTTAGTTCCCAACATATATCACGAACTTTCCCTCCAATCTCAGCGGTCGCTGAATCGCAGAGCCATGACCCGCAGATTTAGTGGCGGACACCGTCAGACGGACATCCATTTCATAATAACTCGGTCTGATCTCCTGGGTGGTGTGAAAGAGCATGTCGATTCTTTGATGACCTATATGACTCAAGTCTTACGCGATGCTCTTGGATCAAGCGGCGAGAAAGTCAGATTAGGAAACGTGCACATGGTGAGTGCCTATAGAGGCTGGTGGACCAAGGAGATTAAGAAAAAGATTTGGCAAGAAGGGGGAGGCGTATGGATGGTTGGTAAAACAAACGTGGGCAAAAGCAGTTTGATCTCCGTCATATTTCCAAATTCTCCTTATTCTGCTCGTAAGCTGAGGGAAGAGGAAGATCTTGAGCCCCTGACCCCCGAGCCCGAGCCGATCCAACTTGAAACTGGCAGCTTATTACCTCCCGTGCAGAAACAATACGACTTCCCGGTCTTACCAATCGTTTCTGCTCTCCCGGGGACAACGGCTTCTCCTATTCGACTTCCATTCGGACGAAAAAAGGGCGAAATCATTGATTTACCTGGACTTTTCCGGGGTGGAATAGCAGATTATGTTCAAGACGAACACAAGTTAGATTTGATCATGAGCAAACGGCCCAAACCAGATCGTTTGACGATAAAACCTGGCCAGTCTCTTCTTCTGGGGGGCCTTATCAGAGTTACCCCCGTGGACTCTCAGGAGGTCATTTTGGCGTCCCCATTTGTGTCCTTGACACCACACATAACCTCCACAGCAAAAGCGACAGAGATGCTTTCAAACCAGCGCCCGCTTCCACATCCACCTATCGCTAAAGAGGGGACAAACGAATCCACCGCCTTAGCAGGAGTATTTGAGCTCAAATATGATGTAACTGAAAAGTACGGAAAACCATCGCGGGAGAAAGAGGATGATCGGCGACCTCTTTACAAGGTTATGTCAATCGACATCCTAATTGAAGGTTGTGGATGGGTAGAACTCATAATGCAGGTTCGAACAAAAGACTATGCGGAAGGTGAGTACCCAAGAGTTGAGGTCTACAGTCCCGAAGGAAAATGTGTGGGAAGTAGGAGACCGATGTCCGCATATGCATTTTTGCACGAGAAGAGAATGAAAGACGCAAAGAAAGCAGGGCGTCGGAGGCGGTACGGTTGATTGAGGCGCTTGCGCCTAAATACGTCCTTGCGAATTACCTATTTGTCAACTTCAGCTATGGCATAGCGTGTACAGTACAGTATATCCGGGCGATACCCGTTGCATGGGCGGAGTTTCTTTTACAAAAATATGGCATATAGAGATTTGGATCACAATATATGAAGAGAGGACACCTCCCTTCAACTAAATTCACCTTTCCGAAACCATCCAGTTATAAAATGGTCTATGATCATATGCGTTCTATTGTCATTTCTTTTTCATCAAAACATGATTCTTTTTTTTATCTTGGTGGTAAGAGTGCGCTTAAATGCATATCTGAATCAAAGCCTGAAAATCACGGAGCATCCGCATCATGGATGTTCTCAAAGTGGAAGCTTGGTTGACCAGGAATCGCGCTCTCAGCCACAGGTGGCAGGCCTTCTCTTTTCTCTCCATCGAATGTAGTACCAACCTTTCCACCTTCTTCAACCAAAAGAATTTCTACAACTTTGCATCCGGTCGTCTTCCGAAGAGCATCCGCGATATTTCGCAAGACTTCGGCTTCATCGAAGGCGAGCTGGCGATTAAAGACTGTTTCAGGACTCTCTTTGCCTTGAATTAAACGTTTCTTCAGCCCTTGGACAAAAGGCATGGCCTTTTTCATTTCTCCCATTTTGCCAACCTTGCCATTAAGCTCTTTGTCGTTGATTGAGATGTTCAGCGCATCGAACGCTTCGCGTACAAGGTCAATGTATTTTTCCTGCCATGTTGGGAACTTCTTAGCAACATAAATGGTAAGCTTCTTGGGCCTTCGAGGATCAAATGTGACAGCTTTGCCCTTGGAAATCTTTTTCACATATGACGCTTCCGACGAAGTGATACTGGAGGAAGTGGAGCGGATATAATCAATAGCTGCCGAAAGAGAAGGAACTGGTTCTGGGACCTCAGGGAAAAGCGCATTTTGGATGGTTTCCGGCTAATTGAATTGAAGGTTAGTATGTTTATCAAAATGTATCTAATGTCCGACAAGGCGGCTGCATACCTTTTTGAGTACTTCAAGCCAGACGTATTCTGCCCAGTGAGGGGCAATGGGAGTTATCAACAGTGCCTGTAACTCGGTGTACCGTAGGACAATATCACGATGCATTCCGATGCCCGCTGCTGTGGCTTGTTCACGATAGAAATCCCTAGCGCTGGTGAATTCATAAAGCGCAGATTTGAGCGCCAGCTTGAAATTCGTACTTTAAAGCCATTAGTCAACAATTTCACGTTTTCTTGAGGGGATTGTCGGCTTCCTTACTCAGAATAATGCTTCCTTGCTTCGTGAACAAGCACATTCATCTCATTATCAAAGAGCTTGTCAATGAATGCGTCGGCTGGGCCGGTACGCAGACTGGAATCATTGACAACTTCCTCAACCCAGTCTTTCAATGTATGTAGGCGCAGAATATTGCTGTTAGCGACAGATTCTTCAAAATTTGCATCTTCGATGCCATCACCCGAATCTGCAAAAGCAATGCGCGTCGCATCGGCGCCGTACTTGTCCACAGCATCTCGTAGAGTCAAGAAATTTCCGGTACTTTTACTCATTTTCTCGCCGTTCAAAAGCAAGTGGCCGTTGGCCCGGACCGAGCGGGGCCAGTACTCTTCAGGGAACATCGCAATGTGAACATAAAGCCAGAAAGTAAGATGGTTCTGAATGAGATCTTTCCCTGAGACTCGAACATCAAGTGGATACCAGTACTCAAACTCTCTTCGCATGGCCAGGAACGTTTCTTTGCTAATTCCCGTGCTTTGAATAAGATTATCGTCTAGTTCTCTTCGGCAGAAAATGTAGTCCCAGGCATCGTCCGTCAGCTGTTCTGGTTTGATCCCAAGAGGGCCAGAATTGTTTCCATATCTGTCTTTTTGGAGCAGGTGGGCAATAGTATAGTACGCCTGATAGATGGTGCTGTCACTCAAACTTTCCACTAGGAATTGAGGATCCCACGGCAGCTTAGAACCAAGACCGTACGTTCTCGCGCATGCCCAGCGGTTAAGCCACTCAAGATTCTTTTCGAATCCGTGTCGAGTCTCTGGGATATAAGTGTTGAGGCTGTTCACAACGTAATTCTGGGTGTCGCGGAGCCACTTCGGATCATTTGGGCCATAATTTAAGAACCATTGGCCAAGATATGCCACGACACAGTCATCACCGCTTCGGCTAACAACTTTGCCCATCGGATCGGCATATGCGAATGCATCTCCACTTTCAATGAGTTGCTTTCGGACTTTGTCCTTAGCGGTTTGAACGGGTTCTCCTTTGAAGTCCCCAACAAGCATTGTTCCCTTGTAAAAGCCCTCGTTATACGCCAGTTCCTTGGCCTGGGTAAGCTGAGTGATATCCTTTGGAGAATTAATTTTTAGCTTCTTCACCAGGGTTGGCGCAGTCAGGTTTCCATATGTGGGTGTCTCTATAATCGGAATGATATCCAATTCAGCCCATTCTTTGTTTATGCCATAATAGTCTGCCTTCTTAGCAAGATCAGAAACCGTGGCAAAGTCGTCTGGACTATCTGACGGAACTGAGGTCACGACGCCGGTACCCTTACTTGCTGAGACAGTCTCCATTGGTAGAATCCTAACACCTTCCTTATGAACAGACAACGGGGCATTTACCAGTGTACCAACGAAAGTGGATCCTGGAGCTTCAACGATAAAAGGAAGTTCACTCTGCGTCCGCGGGAATTTGTTCATTTCGAAAAAGGTGCCCTGAAATGCCATGTTCCAAGCGCCTCGTTTGGTGACAACATAATACTCCTTATCCTTTACCTTGAAAACTCCATAGTTGAGCGACGGTCCGACAAAACAACAGGTCTGGCCATACATGGTTTCAGGACGCATCGTAGCAGGCACAAAGTAGACATTTGCATCCTCTTCGATCTTCCCTTTTAAAAGATCTTTCGCTTCTGGAGACCACTCTTTAACTTTCAGTTTCAATGCGGTGTATTCTTGTGGTCCAACTCCTTCACCCTCATTTCTGTCGTGATCCATACACGGTTGCCCATCTTTTGGAGAGTATACTGTGTATCGATTGCCATACATAATCTTGCCCATTTGATGTAAGCAATTCATTTGCCAACGGACAAATGAGTCGAAATAAGGATTAACGTCGGTAGTGACAAAACCTCTTCGCCAATCAATTCTCGCTCCCAGGCTGTCTAAGTCCCGTATCCAGAGCGGTGGGAAATATTGTAGCCAGTGGTCTGGATCGGCAAACTTATGGACTTCTTCAAGCGGTATGCCCAAAGCTAACATAATTTGAAATTGATATTTTAACTTCACAGTTTTGCTTGCCGCCTTGCTTTTCTTTCCGGAGAATTTTGAGGGATCTTCTTTGATTTGAACCGTTTCCGCCGCTGGAGTGGCACCCGCTTCCTCGTATTCTTCATTATATTTCTCGAAGAATTTGCCAAACTTTTTGATATCATCCACCAGTTTATCCGCACATGCCTTGATGGGCATACCGGTGCAATGGAAACCGAGAGGAAACAGAGCCCGTTTGCCTTCCATTCTAGCAAATCCAGTCATGAATTCGACTTTACTGGCAGTAAAACTGTGTCCGGCATGCGGAGAGCCATTCATATAAGGAAACGCCATAGTTCCGAAGAATTTCGGGTGTTTGGCCCGAAGTTCAGCGGGCGACATCGAGTCGAAAGGAATGTCGGAAAGTGAAGGGGCATCCACTTCGAATACCTTTTTTTCTTTCCATTGCGCCTGATATTTCTTTTCGATAGCGATGAGGGTGTCTCTTTTCTCAGTCTGAGCGGAGTTAGCAGAAGGCGGGGAAATCGGCAGGGGACTCGATACTCACGTTCTCGAGTTTAAGAGTGTTTTTCGTGCTGTTGCTGGGGTCCAGCGCTGCTGCGGCAGCGGCTGCAGCAGACATGTTGCTCGAGCAGTATTCAATTCTCCTAAGACAATAGTTAGAGGAACTCCAGGTCTCCTCGGTTCTCACGGCGGGGTGATGATCGTGAAGCGTTGAAAATATACGCTTAGGTAATAAGCATTTTGGCTCATGCTAGGGCGGAAACCAAATTGCACTAGTCAATATTGAGATTAGTGGGGCTGAGAGGTCCACTGAGCTTCGGAACATTATTACGCCGGGCACCATCCAAAAATTCCGACGGGAATGAACCTCAAGAGCAATTGGACTCGTGGGCAGTAGCATTGCGCTGACACTATCTTAAATCTCTCAATTGTGTCTTTTTTGTATTACATTTATCTGGATTTTGCAGCAACGGCTTCTGTGGAGCTTCCTGAATCGCCAATATGGTGTCCGTTCTTAAGAGAATGCGGAAGATGAAGGCTGTATGTAGTGAGCTTGCATCCTGACATGGGGAACATTACTGCTTCTTTGGGGCTATGCGCCTGCTGACATTTTTGATGTAGAGAGTACGTAACATTCTTATCTATACATGATACCGGCTGCGGTTTTAATTGCGCGATCCGGCTACAATTCCTCCTCAACCTCTTCCGCAGTTCGCATTTTGCAGCTATCAAGAACAATTTGCTAAAGCTTTATATTTCGAATACAGCTTCTAGACATCAGAATCGGCCTTGGAGCCGCCGTACTCCCGTCCGTATCGTCTTCCTCGAAAATCCCTCCTGTAACCCGCCTCCACTTAACCTACGCTCGCAAGTTGTATGAAGGACACATGGGTCCCCGTAAATTCTGGCGCGAATGTCTACCACGTCTAAAATATCACAACCCCGGCATCGCGATGTCCGTGAAACAAACCGAGGAAAACGCGGGTCCGGCCATATTAACGCTGTATTTCGCAAACAAAGATGGCCTTACCAAGCCGACCTCGTCGACGACCGACGAATTTGCGCCAGCTCCCTCTGAAACGGAGACCGTCAAGACGATAGATGTCAAGAACAAAAGTTTAGATGAAATCTGGGCTAGTTTCAAAACCGTAACCGGTGCGGAGGAGCTTAAAATATCGGAGGCTGACCGTGAACAAGTCGAAGAACTGTCGCGGCTGAAAGCAAAGAGTGAGGTTGATCGCCAGCGAGTGGCTGGTATTCGACAAGCGAGAAAGGACCAAGAGAAGCTGTTAGAAGCGGCTAGAGCTGATGTTGAGAGGGCTAGGGCCGAGTAGCTGGTTTTCCCTTTCTTCGCTCATATACTCAATATTCTTTCATGACTTTTTTCAACTGAACTCGACTGGAGAATCCCATCAGGCATGCAAGGAGTTTCTGGTTTCTGTATTCATCTTGTCTGTTATAGATATTTTTTTGGGTATTCTTGGTGTACACACTGAGTTGCAACACGCTGTACATTAGGGAAATATTTCTGATACTCCAAGCAGCAATTGTGCTATTGTTTTGGGCTTTCTATAAAGCCTTCTAGCCATGTGATTTGTCAGGTAATCTTCTACTTTGACACCATGTGGATGGTTGAGGTGGCCAGGAGCTTAATATATCACAAAGAAAAAGCTCGGAAAGCCTAAGGAAGAAGATGTGTGTCCATTGTTTGCAACAGAAAATGTTTGTTATCACAGGATGGCATTAGTACGTAGATATCTTCAGGGCATCAGGTCATAGATAAAACACATGTTTAAAGCTCAAAGCGCGAAGGAAGAGGGAACGTAAAGTGGTATCTCTTGGAGAAATGAAAAGGAAGTGATTAACAGACTGTAAAGGCTAAAGGGATTCCCGACTGGATCTTCTAGGGATTGAAACATAAAATAGTTGTACAGCAAAAGAAGAGAACTAGAATCTTTCATGTTATCCAAACTCTTCCCATATGCATCAAAATAGCATTGAAAATTCCTACCCAAAGTTCATTATGAGATTCAAAATGAAAAAAAGTAGGTGTGTGAATTCATGCTTGGTCAGGCGTATAACTGGTTTCCCCAAGCATACTTTGGCCGGGAGGAACAGCGGGAGCCGGGGACTGGGGTATGGACTGGGGTGTAAGTTGAGAAGATGCTGCAATATTTGTCGCTTGTTGAGATCTGCTTGCACTGGCTGTCTGGAGCCTTTGGTCCAGAGCTTTGAGTGCCAAGGCTCGTCGACGTTCCGCTTCCTCCCTTTTGCCCATTGAACGCACATCCCCTCGTCCAGTGGGGTTCAAAAGACTTGGAAGGCCGGCTTCCCCACGAGCAATTGCTTGTTCATTGCCCGACGCGATGTCTTCGGCTGAAAACGGTGTGCAGACACGGAGGGACACGAGGATCGAATAGATTCGGTCCGAGATGAACGAGATCGGTGGTTGAATCAAGTCCGGAAAAAAGCATGCAAAAGAGAAGGTTTCGCTGGCATCACCTCTGATGCCGAGGGCATTCGTAGATGTGCCAGAAAGGTCTGGCTGGTGTTTGTAGAACCGGAGATACGTCCAACCGATCAAGAATCCAAGCCAGGTTTCATTGAAGATAGTATCCGTTCCCGCAATCATCGCTCCGATGGCGTTAAACACCAAGAATATGGCAGGAAAATGCTTCACGCGCATTTTGACAATTCCTCGAAGGAAAGTAACAGTGTGCTCGGGTACTAGTTGCTTGAAGGCTACGAGGAAACCCGCCTGAATGGCTACTCCGCCGCATATTCCCCTTTCACTAACACGGTCGTCAGTCTTGGGGCTAAAGTAGCAAAAGAGTGCTCAACAAGAACTTACGCGATGCTCGACTTGCCCGTGATGGCAGCCCCAATGATATAAAGGAATGTCGCGATCGTGTTTGACAGGAGAGCGACAACGAAAAGGAATTTACCATATTCCGCTGACCCCCATGCGCGCTCCAAGTATTTTCCGCCATAGAATATCGTAGCTCCGCTAATCGTCACCATGAAGATGTTTTGTTCCACCAAAGTAGCGCACAAGAGGGTCCAGGGATAGAAAAGGAATCGGGCCGGTACTAGTACAAGATATGCAATCGGTTTTTGTGGTTGATCTATGCCGTATTCTCGCCATCGCGCAACGCCGTAGAGAAAGGAGAGGACGAAGATTCCGATCAGGACAGCCCGAGTAACAGGCGGAATATTCAAGCGAGGAGCCATCGTCGAGTTAGAGACAAGTGTAAGAACAAGACTGCGCAAGCAGTTTCATCAACCCCTGCCGCTACCCACACAAACAGGATAGTAGTACTCTTGCCACACTTTGGGTTAGCGATGTGTGAAGTTGTTTTGACTCCTTAACAGAAAGCTCAAGGGTTGTAAGAATTGTTCGCAAGCTTGTTGCCATTTGGGTATCTCAGATTCAAGCTCAATAGGGTGGTCACGTGGCTAACTTAAAGCTCCAGCCAGCCAGGGGCACAACTTGGGTATCATTTCTGTTGGCCAGATCTGTTCAGAACAGGCACACAGTGGAAATGGTTTGATTGATATTAACACCGTGCATACCTATTCATGGCATTCAGGATATTGTGTAAAACATTTGCTTTCCTTTCAGCATGACAGTTTCAATCAATATTGTGCCTATTCTGGATGTTTCCTCACCTCTAAATGAAACCTTAGTAGTTATATACAATTCTTAAAATAACTAAATAAATCAAATCAAAGCTCCTTTCCTTCTAACCCGAATCCATATGCGTACATTCCTGTTAGATGGCTTGCTGCAAAGACATTCATCAAACTCCAAAAAACATGCAGCCATACACACATCAACTAGCAGATGTTTCTATCATTAAAGGTATACGCCAAAAGCGAATGCGACACCAGCAAGTATAGCAGAGACAATGAAACCCAAATCGACACTGATCCTTTTAGCAGCACTTTTAGACTTCGTGGCAGGTTTGCGCGTTACAACTTCGACCGGGTCACCATATGATTGGGTCTTCTTGTCATAAACCAAACAAGCGGTGGGCAGGGGGAAAGATGTTGACGCAATATCGACCTGGACTTTGTATTCAGGCTCCAAGGCCCCAAGGTCAAGCTCTAACTCGGCGATCGGGCCAAAACTGAGTTCCACGCTGGGAACAATCTTCACGAACTCTCCGAAAACTTCTTCTTCTTGATTTGTCGAATTCTTTGGGTTACAATCTCGGTCTACATCGTTCACCTTGGAGGCATTGACGACAAGCTTGGGGAGGTTGAAGGACATCCCAATACCTCCAGTTGCGGAGCCAACTATTGAATGCACTCCAAGAAGGATCTCGGGATTGAAAGCGAAGGAGAAGGAGAAGCTGTCAATATCGTTCTTAGATTGAAAATGCAAGGGATGGAATGTAGTGTTCGGGCTATTTAAAATCTGTTAGCATGAACGAGTTCGATATTAATAGTGACAGAGCTAAAACTTGCAAGCCACTAATAGTAGAATTTTTCAGATCCCCGACATCAAGTGTGAACTTGGAATGATTTGGCACCTGCAATTAAGCTTAGTAGTTGTTCTCCACGAGTAGAAACTAGAACAGATTTTAATCTTACTGAGGCGTTAAATCCATAAGAGAACTCAATATCTTTGTCAAACTGTATAGAAGCGCTGATCTGGGGTCTGATAAACACGCCGAATGTCACGATTCCTGGAATCTACGGAAAATAACACAAAACAGTCGAGTTAGCCCATTAAAATACGTCGATGACTGATTGCACCGTCGGACAATATTGCTTACCGCAAATGGAGACAGTGGAATGGCTGGCAATGGAACTGAGAATTCGATGGGCTCCTTGGTGTCGAGGACCATTGCGAGTTCAATGTGCGAAAAGAGACCATCCACATCCAGCTCTATAGAGCCTTCTTTAAAGAAATCCACCGTGGCCTTAAGGAGATCGCTCCCATTATCAATTTCTCCAACCTGAAAAGACCCCTGAGAGAGCTCTACCCTTCCTTGAAGGCTGCAGGTCTTGCATTTTAGGCTGACTCCTTCGGGACTTGAATACAGACTGTTATTAAGAGAGATTCCAGCTCTAAGCGTCTTTAGTACTTACAAAACAAAACCCGGAAGCGGGATATCTAGCGGCAAGATAGTTTTGTCAATAAGGTTCATGTCGATATCGTTAGTTGTATTGGAAGGAAGATTGGTTGATGTTGGAGCGGACGGGAATGGCAAGCCACGAGTCTGCGTGGGCTCGCCCTGGCGTCTGGAGTTGTGATGCCATCTTCTAGCAACTTGATTTGAAAGTCGACGAGCGAAGTGTATCTCTGTTGAAGTGGACACTTCCTTCCAATCCACAGTGGTTTTCCAAAGAATGATGCGCTTCCCCTGTCTTTCAATCTCTACCTTGGTGACGCTGAATTGACCGGATTGTTAGATAGTGCCACGTGAATATGGGGAGATGACCTTACATATGTGGTGACCTTTCGTCTTGGTTGTTACATCCAGAGTGAGAAGTAACAACTATGAATATTCCTGCGGCCAGTAACTCTCTACTGACCTCGTCCAGTCGCCTCTCCGAGACAAAGGCCAGCTCGATCTTAGATTGAAAACACACGATGTGCTGGATGTCTGAGTCTATATCTTCCAGGGACAAAATCGGTCTTTGCCCCTTGACCTTCAACGTAGTGGTGAAGACAGTGCTCTCGGACCGTGTAACCAAAGGGTTCAGATTCTCAACGTACTCGAAGCTAGCCTCTCTTTTCAAAAGCTGTGGGTAAGAGCTGCGCTGTTTCAGGGCAATTGGGTTAACTGCAGGATACAGCCGCTTTGCTGTCGGGAACATGCGGCTGTCGAGCTCACGGACCACAGGTTCAGCAGAGAATGTCGCAGCTATTATGTGTAACGGCGCCAATCCGGCAATCAGTGAAAACAGAACGGGCTTCATCATTAACTCTTGGGCAACCCTTTTCCATTGATATTCAGGGGAAGAAACGCAATTCATAGCACGGGACAGTCCAAACACAGACCAGTTCCAGGCGGGGAGAATCAGAAATATATACTCGGATTTTGGACAAGCAGAGGCAAACCTGCATCCCGAAGGAGATCAAGGTCGGGAAGATCTAGCCATGGCTGGGTCTGATATCCGCTACTAACTCACTGGAATGGAATCATGCGGGCACAGACCTTCCCTCGCATTTTTGCAAGGCTAGCTACCAAAGGCCTCGGACCTAATGGTAACGGAAATATGTGCCAAAAAGGGGATGATGGCAGCCAACGTATAAAATGCAGCTCTTTAGAACTGTACTTCTGGTATGGTAGGCGTTTGCGCAAAGGCAATCCTAATATCTCGCAGCAGTGTGAGTCCACTCGCAATTGCTGTCGACTGAAGACCATTTCGGGCCAAAAATGTCCAATAAGTTGACCCGAAATAGGGACACAGCACGACCGGTTGATAGATAAGTATGGCCCAACAACATGGTGTTGAAACAAGTTCCGTCCGCTTGCGCCACCCCAGATCGAAAGGATTTATTTGCGACAGGGGAATCTTTATGGTCAGGCAGTTCATAGCAACGATGAGACCGCCATCTATAGGATGGATAGCAGCAGCTAGGTTCTTTTGTTCTTTTGTCGTTAGACTCGGACGGCATGTCGATTTTGGGGGAAGTGTTGGCTTGGCCCCCAGAACACACCGATGCTAGCATGCTCTGTGTATCAAATCCGCCAGCCTTCTGCCGTTATAAAAAGAATCCCTCCGACGAGGAAATCGGACTGGCAGTTGTCGCGGATTTGGTCAAGTGTGAGGCATTTGCTTCTTTTGACAGATGACATGCTGCCAAGTCATTTTTAATCAATGGAAGGCAGGGGCGAAATGACTGTTTATGAATCAAGCTCCGAATAACTTCTCTTTGACATTTTGCCGCATGAATTTTGGAGAAGACCACTATGGTACCCAATTGTGGCAGACATGTTATCGCGAAATCGTGGGCGCACGGCGGCTACGGAATGTAGCCATAAACAATCGGTCAGATGCATTGCGTTCGCTCCGAGGCCTGGCCTGACCTCAGGGACAAGTCCCATCATAGAGCATGACGGATTATGTTCCACTCGCAAACCCGGGAACTGCATAGCGCTAGCCTGTGCTATTGATGTACTCCGTAAAAGTGATAGCTGAGCTCTTGGCTTCCGACTTACTATGTCAAGCTCACGGACCACTAGACCAGGATACACGACTGGTGCGCATGGCGTCCGTTTCGGATTACGACTTTTGATGATGGTACTGTTATTTGTGAGATGACTTATCTCGTGAGGATGTGTGATGACCTTGACCGCATTCCATCGCCAGGAACCACAGCCTTGATGGTGTGTTAATAATGATGACATACGGAGTACGTCCTGTCCATCTTCGTTGCCTTTGCAACATAATCTAGGCCCTTCGGGGGCCTTTGAACAAATGGACTTGGTTGGTTAACATCGGAGATGCGCCGACCGTGTTTGTCCTGACTCCTCAGGGCTGAAATCACCCATGGCATTCCGGGCGAAATCTAAATGGAAAAGCCACAAGTCCTTCCAACTGTCGATCAGAAAAAGCAACCAAACATCTGACTGGCCGCATATGGTTAAGCTTAGGTCACCGAGTCCTGTTCAGAGATCTGGGCGGTGTCGGCCACGCCGTAGTGTGGTGAGAAAATTTAACCACTAGAATGGATGAGATCCTCCAGCAAGATTCTGAAATTCAAGTTTTCCTAGCATTCGTCCGGGTTTTTCAAGTGAAGGAACTCCGGGCCTTTCTGATGATTTTTGGGTTGAATAAACAGATTGCTGCAACGCTCCAAAAGACGTTGAGAGACGAACTCGGCCAACTCGACTTGGGGGTCCATCAGTGGCCCCCGAATTTGGAGGTTCCAAGAAGAGGCTTCTTCATCTTGCCGCAGTTGTGTAAAGCTTTAGAACAAAGCAACCATTGAACAAAGGACAACTTAGCTGAACAACCATGACACAGGACAATGTGAACCTTTGGCTCAAAGACTTCGATTATTCTTGCATTCACATAGCACTGCCTATCTACCTGCAAATGTAGGGTTTTGCCAGACATCCATACCTAGTTAGCATACTATCACTCTGCTAACAAGCTCTGTTTACTCACTGGGATGCCACAAGAGCCATTTATAACACACACTGAGACTGGGGACAACATCGTGCTTATCAGTTAGCACAATTGAAATAAATTTAACGAGCGCACGATCTTGGCAGCGCAGAGTCCGCCTGGCAATGAAAGGATGCCAAGATGCTGGTGACCCTGACATCCAGGGTTTTTTCCCCGACTATAATTAGGACCGCCTCCTGCATGTAACACCACCTTAATCGCTGATCAACAAGGGAAAATTTCTACAACCCTGCTCGAATTCATATAACTACACGCCAGGCCCCTGAGTTGGAGTGATTGAATGCTGCATGCTGTGATCCAGCTCCCAGAGAGGCTGAGTATAACACCCTGTTGTGAAACCACTGTAATAGTTGACTGCTTGGTTAATTCCAAGTAACTAAAGCCAGAGGTGAACTTGAGATGCTGAAATCCTGAGGTAGCGATGTATGGTTATCTCCGGCGGAACCCACTGTCCAAGTTCCAACAACTAGGTACCAAAATTCCGACAAAGGCTTGCTGGGAGGTTTCCATATTCTGGTTGGCTGTATAAATATAATCCCTGCAGATGACCAGATACCCGTTTAGGAGGAGATCCATGGATACCGCCTTCAGCTCAGGATATCGCGGATGATGACTCAGATATGCCATACAAACTGCCAAACATTGCACCTTTATTACTACCTTTGGATGCCATTTGTGACATTGCGTTCACACTTTCCAGCTGGTTGAATAGCCACGGCAAGACCGCCCGCTTCCATTTTGTTTAACTCATTTCTTCTAAACTTCAGTTTCGTCCCGGAGGGCCATGCGCCTCTCTTTCTTTGCAAGATGGGAACACTAACAGCCACCAAGTCTGGCGCCTCCAGCGTATCGACTATTGAGCTTCGCTCGCTGCCACCCGTGGCATTTGCGCCAGCATCGCTTAAAGACTACCAAGTCAGTGATGGCCGAAATGAAAGCGCTTCGGTCCGCAGCCTGAATCAACCGCCGGAACCCCCGGAGTCGCGGTCGCCGCCGCCTCAAACCCTCAAGATATCGAAAACCAAAGCCGTGACGGTTATCATCACCCTTGCCGGGATCAGTTTCCTGAATGTCATGGGGTCGGGCATCCTCATTGCTGCCCTCCCGCGAATTGCAAAAGATGTCGGAATCCCTGAAGGCTTGATCCTTTGGCCTGCTGCTGTTTATTCACTTGCAGCCGGGTGTCTGCTTCTGATATTTGGAGCAATTGCAGACATCATTGGGCCAAAGATCATGTGGGTCGTGGGAAGCTTCCTCTTTGTTGCCTTCACTCTTGCCATTGCGGCTGCAAGGACGGGCCTTCAGGTCATCCTCTTCCGGACATGCCTTGGTGTTGCTATCTCCATGTGTCTACCGACAGCAGTTAGTCTTATTTCAAATACCTTTCCCAAAGGACCATGGCGGAACGTTGCCTTCGCCATGAACGGAATGGGCCAGCCACTTGGGTATGCCTTTGGCCTCGTTCTTGGTGGCATCTTCACAGACACCATTGGATGGAGATGGGCATATAATATGATGGCAATCGTCAATTTTTGCCTTTCAATGGCATCTATCTGGTCATTGCCATCCGTGCATCACCATTCAAACAAGAAATTGACACGCCGGCTCCTCGAGGATGTTGACTGGCTGGGTGCTCTGATTATCAGTGTCGCGCTGGGCCTGCTGCTTTATGTCCTGGCAATGACGACATCATCTTACCGGAGTGTTGGTGACATTCAGAATATAGTCTTGCTTGTAGTTTCAGGCATATTGCTCGTCATCTTTCCCTGCTGGATGCACTTTCAGGTGAAAAAAGGAAGGCCGGCACTCATTCCAAACAGGCTCTGGTTGAATGCCTCATTTACTTCAATTTGCATTTCTGTCTTTCTCTGCTGGGCTTCTCTCAATGGCATCGAATATTTCACGACCCTATAGTAAGTTTAACGGTTTAGCATTCCCTTTTCATCCTCACGTTAGAGTCGAGTAACTGACTAAAAAAATTCTGGCTCTCAGCTTCCAACGGGTCCAAGAGCTTTCTGCACTACAAAGCTCCGTGCGGTTCCTGCCCAATGTCGTCATGGGCGTCTTCGTCAGTCTCATCACAGCTTATCTCGTCGCGCGTGTTGAGATTCGAACGCTGGGCGTAGTTTCAGCTATAATTACCATGGTCGCTCCGGTACTCATGGCAACTGTGGATATCGACGAGAACTACTGGCTCGCTCCATTTTGGGCTTTATTGCTGTCCCCCGTCAACCCAGATAGTATGTCCTTTCCTTAGTACTTTGAGGGAAACGCAACACAGAAACTTACCAACGTTTAGTGCTTTTCACTCTGTCCAATCTCGTTATCTCGGACTCCTTCCCAGCCGAAATCCAATCCCTAGCTGGTGGCGTTTTCAATGGTGTTGCACAATTCGGTAACTCGGTTGGCCTGGCAGTGACTGCTGCGATCGCTGCATCTGTCATGGAGCACTCAGACAGCACCCTGAGCCATAAGGAGGCAGTGATGAAAGGCTATCGGTCTGCCTTTTGGACTATATTCGCTGCAACGGCACTGGTGGTCATCATTAGTTTTTTCGGCTTAAGAAAAGGTGGAACTGTTGGAAAGAAGGATGATTGAAGGCTATATTGTACAAACACTTTACTATGTATTCCCCTTAGACTTTTAGATATGGTGGTTGTTTTTGCATCAGCCCTCGTACATTGTTGGCCATTTTAAGAGCAGGAGTTATCTAAGAGCATAAAGTCGCACCATTATGAAAAAATATGGCGTTAACAGAAAATGCATGTATTCGGTTTTTCAAGAAGGCTCCAGTGTCGTCAAAAGTTGAAAGCGAGCTTAGAAGATGCGAGATTTTTGACCCCTCATGATTTTAATTCCACCTGAAGAAACCAAATCCTCTGACTATGCGTGTGAATTTCTTTTTCCCTTCAACTTGGAATGTTTGACCGAGAGTATCAGGACAGTTTCGATGGATAGAGAAACACTTGCATGCATAACCATGATGAATCAACATTGTATGTAGCTAAAAATTAATCTAAAAACAGTTCTGGCGCCGGGGGTGTATGAGGTAAAGCTCAAGGACATCCTTGATAAAATCTGGTACGTCGACCGCAACCTGTTCGTATACCTGTCGGGCGGGCTCGTCCAATATGAATATTTGGAGATGTAATTTAGCAAAACGGGCTGCCGCCTCCCGTAGAGGCCCCTTTGGCGACATGTAGACATCTGCAATGCACTCCAAAAATTCCACAGCCTTAGGGGGGGTCCCGAGCGCCCTTGAAAATTTATCCATTGCGAGTGTTTTCAAACCCAGGACACAATATTTATCGGCCAAATTGAACGTTTTCGCATGAACCTGAAGCGCAGAGAGGACATTGCGTCCCGTGACCGCTTGCTCTGCCCGCTCGCCATAGTCCTGTGTGTAACAATAGTCGATCAAATTCCGAACCATCGGCAACGGATCTTCGTGCATCGCATAGACGCCAAATATCGCTTCCTATGTTTATAGCCGTCAGTCGAGTCCATCGTGCTTGGAAATAAACCCTTACCTTAAAAGGTCTAGTGCAGGCAGCCTGAAAAACTGGCGAATGGGCGCAAATTATGACCCTATGCACCCGAAAATGCATGCCTTCACTGATGATAGTGAAGTCGGTAAATTCTCCACGGTGTCGGCTGCTGTATTTTATTAGCCTAGGGGTTATAATTTCATTGGATTGACCAACGCGTTTAACTGATCACTGAGATCTTGAAGGCGTGCTAGGTGTTTGTCCTTGTCCTTGTCCTTGTCCTTGCCCTTGTCCATTTTAGCTGATCCCATAACCGGGCAAAATTATAACCATAAAGTAAGCAATGGATGATATCTTTTCATAGAAGAATAAAAAGAGCAGGCAGTGATAGAATTTGCGGATGTAGATGTGTTGTCGATAACTTTTTCTATCACAAGGATAATTCCGGCTTTTGTTTCGTCAGCTTATCAGAATAATTATACTTGCAAATAGCATAGCCACATCTACTAGCAGTAGTGATCTCATGTAAATACCATTGGTCGGTCCATAAGCTTGTATAAGGTCCCTATCAGTGGGAGATTCCCGAGGTGATTGAAATATAACCACAGACGGGTTGTATCAAGACACGAAAATTGACAAGTGAGGATATGGGCAATGTCTCCATGTCCCATATATACGCTGAGAAAATAAGGAAAATCAAAGCCATTCAATTCATGGTATGCATATCTGCTTTCTCACTGATTGTAATTAGCTCTTCTATGATATTGCCATCTTCTGTTGGATGCGGCCTTCCATTGTGTTTTGGAGAATGATCCTGTTGTTGGATGCCTGGGGAGAAAGGGCCCAAAGGTAAGGTGTTGATGATTCAACAAAGGCCACACAGAAGCAATGTCAATTTGAATGCCTCACTTTCCCATTAGAAGAGATATTTGAGACATGTAAATGTGGCCAGATGTGCGATGTTGACCACAACTGGAATGTCCTAGTCAAGCGGGGGATTGTCCGATGAATGCGCCACCCAGAACCGCCAAGACCGCCTCAAAGTTCAGGTCAAAAACCTTCGCCGATTACGTAATTTCCATCCTTCACCTCCCCAACTCTCAAAAACGGGACAGCAGTTTGGAGAAACAATCAAAGACGACTGATGACCGAGGAAACTGGAGAGATCAGACAAACTGTCCGCTGCCGAAGATTTTATGCTGCAGTAACCATAGCTAGGCCGGATTGCTGGAGGCAGGGAGACATCTTGCATATTTCCAACCTGCTTTGAAGCTAGAAACCAAGCAGCATTCTGGGATCCACCACTGAACACTTTGTTTGATTTCAGCCCTCTTCACCCTCTCAGATATGACAGCAAATTAGTTACTGTGTTATTGTTCATCTTTACTTCACTTTCGTCGGAAGTTTTTGTTCTGTGCTAAGAACACCGCCCTCTTCACCCACCTGCTTCCTTTCTTCTTTTGCCATTTTCTCTCCCTGGAATTTATACGCCGATATCACCATCAGCACTATTATCTGCTCCATGCATTTTGTGGACCTATCGATCTCAAGTTCTGATCTCGATTGAGCGCTCCAGAAGTTGCAGGGGGGACGTGATATGTTATATTCGACCCTACTTCGCGAATATCGCTGCAAAGAACAGCAATTTCTTATGTAGCCATGGCTTCCCGCCCCCTCACTTCGCATCACGTCAACTACTTGATTTGGAGGTCAGTGCTGTTTTCGTACGCGATCTAATATTAGCCTGCTAATTTTCCGCTCAGGTATTTACAAGAATCAGGTTTGTTTGGAAACAAGCTATCGTTGGCGGTGGTATTTCAAAGTAACTTATGCAAAATATAGGTCATGGCGATGCGGCAGCGAAGCTACAATGCGCTTGGAACCCTGAACCTCAAAATTTACCGTTCGCTCCGTACATTAAAACTCATGCACTGGTGACTTTAATTCAGAAAGGACTTCAGTATCATGAAATTGAAAAATCGATTGATCAGGTATCCGTCCAAAAATATTCCTTTTTTTCATACTTTTCTAACCCGAGTTCTAGCCTGGAGGCCAGAATTCTGCTTCTGATATTTCATTTTTCGGTCCCAACACCAAGCAATCCAACGCATTAGAAAGTACTAGTGATTCGACCAGAACTAAAGAGGCAACCACAGTGGAAAACGCAGAACCTAGATCTGCGACCCTTGTCCAGGCTGCTCCCGAAATTGATGGCGAACTCAATGGACGAGCTTCTAGTGCGGGTATCCAGCCTGCAGATAAAACAGATACTGAGGCCAATGAGGCCGATGGCCTAGCCATGAAAGCAGATGATACGGCCATGGAAATTGACAGACACGAACATACCGGTGAACCGTCTCCGGTCGCCCGCCCTTCTTCGTCACTTACTGGAGGTATGGTCGATGCAGATGGAGACGTTGGTATGGCTGAGTCGCCGGAACAAGAACCCCAGACACCCGTCTTCACATTAACGACGGGACAAAGCATTGGTGTACAGATATCTCCAGTTAAAGCCTCCGATTTAAGTCCAGACACCATGCTGGTAGATGTGACTGATGAAAGTCACATGACACGCGCTGCATGGCGACCGAATGATCCCCTCGTGTTCGTTGCAGCCAGTGACACTTTTTGCAGACTATGGAAACTCTCTGGACAAAGGTCCCCAACGGCACCTACTAGTACCACATTGGTGACTAACTCATGCGTTACTGCCCTGGATTGGGATGGTGCTGGGAAGGTACTCGCTATCGCCACATATGATAATTTCATGGGGTCTATAGCCTTGTACGACAACCGTGGGAACGTTTTAGATGTTCTTCCAGAATCACCAAGATTGATACCGGGGCTGCGATGGGCCGACAAGGAATCACGACTCGCTGTAATAGCGTCCGACGGCCAGCGTTCAGAACTTTTCTTGTGGGATCAGGAGTCGCGGCCGGACTCCTTTGTCTGCCCACAAATGATTGATGGCCCGGTATATGACGTTGTCTGGTGCACAAATAACTACATATATGCATGTGGCGATGGGTTAGTTTATCAGTGCCATGTTGACCAGACTATCCAGCTATTAAAGACATTCACTTCCGAAGATCCAACGGAGCCTTGGACATTGCTCAAGGCCGTCTCCGTGGCCGAAAATCCCGTCGCCGTAGTTGCATCGACTTCTACTGCACACATCTGGATTCCTACCCATGACCTTCATGTGAAATCTGCGCATCACGGGGATATAACGGGCCTTGAAATCCGTCCCCGACCTGATTCCACCGAGCGCCTGAAGAGCTCATCTTTCATAGTGGCCACCTCTTCCATGGATGATACTGTTAAACTTTGGAACGTTGATCTTAATTCAAAAGAAATACACTGCCATTACCGGCTTTTCTTGGGAGCCGCGATGCCTGCTCTTGCGATCAGCTTTTCTCCAGATGGATACGCTGTTGCTGCGGCTAGTTACAACAATCTCTTCATCTGGAACGCTGACCGGGGTGGGACACCTATGGCGACGTGGGACGGGTTTCTAGATCAAGTAAAGGATGAAACCAGCCATGAGGTATCGAGTGAGGTCGATCCGTCTGACATATCTATGATGGATAGACCTCTATCTTGGGACTCTGATGGCAAAAAGCTTGCTTTAGGCTTTGGCACAAAGGTACGTCAAAAACCGATTTCCATCCATGGCGGCTGCAGCTTTGCTAACTCTGCATAGATGGCTATCATTAATCTTCAGCGGTGATTGGTGATTGTCTTTCACTTATTAGTCGAGTGTAAATTGTATCCCTTCTATCCGCATCCAGTGCGCCTCCTATGCGGCTTTATTTGGCTTGACTTTCGCCCGGGGAGTATTGTATCATATATCACTTTTAAAGAACTGGTCGACATGGGATTTCTGGGGGGGTTACTGCATGCTTGGTGGGATTCTTCGCACCTTCGACTGTTTTCATGGTCAGCGGAGTTTAGTTGGCACAGAGCTGGCTTGCAACCTGGTAAATGGGGTGTTGAAAGTCTGTCAAATTTAACGGTGCCTGATGTTATTTCTTATCTTTAGTTTCTGGATAAACAGTCAGATATGGTCCTCATGACTGTTTTGCACTGTATATACTTCTTGTTTTGCATACCTCCTGCAGCAAACAATCAATAAGCTGTCTCTGCTACACTTTTTTCAATGCAAATACAACAACTTTACGGAGTATTACCCTACAAGTTTCTTTTGGTGCAGAAACAGACTGCTCTCTGGTTGTAGATGTTGAAAGATGCTTGAATTTGTCCCTGTTAGATCAACAAAGACCTCTATGTTTAGACTTTTTGGTTGGGGAATAAACTAGCTTCATGAACCATTAGAGGGGACAATTTGGATGAATCACTGCTGTGGTACCTCTGATTCTCATACTCTCATTCTTCTTCCATGTCTTTACATGCATGATAATCTTCAAGGTGTTTTTAATAGCTACCACTTTGAGCCATAGCCATAGGTATTTGGCTTAGCATTGTTCACCAATCCTCATTGAAAGTTTTCTATTGCAGCTCATACATTTCCCCACACTCGTGTCATGGCTCCCAGGGTATGTCCTCTGTTGAGAGTGAAACATAAAATCTTCTTTGCTAATACTAAATTGAAAATTTGCTTGACTAGGCTACTATTCAGCCTACACTGGACACTGTCCGAGATGTTCTGTCCCAATCCAAATGTGCACCATATCCGCCCAATATTGTCCCAATCACCGCGTCCATACCGGCTGACCTACTCACCCCTACTCTGGCATATTTGAAGATTGCAGCAAAGTATGCTTGTCACTGTTTATTACTGGAACCATCAAAAATATACGAAGGTCCTGTTTCGGGGATGCGAGTGCTAATTGACTCACTGTGGTCGAAGGGCGAAACGATCCTTTCTGTACGAAAGCGCTGCCACCACTGAGACAATTGGGAGATATAGTTTTGTAGGAGCAGGTACAGCCACAATCTACCTAGTTCTAGAGACCATGTTGACCTGATAATAAACGCCTTTTAGATCCCAAGAAAGTCCTCACGACAGGACCCGGACATGGCCCCGCATGCGACCCTTTACCCCTCCTCGAGAAAGAATTGTCGCACTTCCGTGTCGCTACAATCCCCGGCGTTCAGCTACCACCAATGGCTGGAGGAGCAATTGGCTACGTCGGGTATGACTGCGTGCGATATTTTGAGCCGAAAACAGCCCGGCCCATGAAAGATATCCTTGGTGTTCCCGAGTCTCTGTTCATGCTGCATGATACGATAATCGCTTTCGACCACTTCTTCCAGGTCGTTAAGGTGATCACCTATATGCCAGTCCCCGAAGATGAGAAGGAATTGGAAGCAGCATATCAGACCGCAGGAGAGGCTATTCAGGCAACCATAAAGACACTACTGGATCCAAACGTGCCGCTTCCCCCACAACCTCCAATTAAACGGGATCAGGTCTATACATCGAATATCGGCCAAGAAGGATACGAGAATCATGTGAAACGAATGAAGGAACATATTGTCAAAGGAGACATTTTTCAAGCCGTTCCATCTCAACGACTTACTCGACCCACTACGCTACACCCTTTCAACCTATATCGACATTTACGCACGGTCAATCCATCTCCGTATCTTTTTTATATTGACTGTGGCGATTTTCAGATTGTCGGAGCCAGTCCCGAACTTCTTGTCAAAGAAGAAGGACGGCGAGTTATTACTCATCCAATCGCGGGTACCGTGAAAAGGGGGACGACACCCGAAGAGGATGCCATGCTAGCGGCCGAACTTAGGGGGAGCTTGAAGGATCGCGCGGAACATGTTATGCTGGTCGACCTAGCCAGGAACGACGTTAACCGAGTTTGCGATCCAACCACGACCCAAGTTGACCGTCTAATGGTCGTTGAAAAGTTTTCGCATGTGCAACACCTTGTGTCGCAGGTATCAGGAACTTTGCGTGATGGTCAAACGCGGTTTGATGCGTTTCGATCTATATTCCCTGCTGGCACCGTAAGTGGTGCTCCAAAGGTCAGAGCCATGGAGCTGATTGCAGAAATGGAGGGAGAGAAACGTCACGTGTATGCCGGTGCCGTTGGCTACTTCGGCTATAATAACAGCTCTCTAGATGGGCAAAGGATAGTTGACGGGACAATGGATACGTGTATCGCTCTCCGGACAATGGTTCTGAAAGACAATGTTGCATATTTGCAAGCAGGCGGTGGAATTGTATTCGATTCCGACCCCTACGATGAGTATTTGGAGACTCTGAATAAACTGGGAGCAAACATTCAATGCATCAAGGGAGCGGAAGAGCGGTATCTGGAGTTGGAGAAAGAAGCAGCAGATCAAGTTTGCGTCTAGGCATTTTGTTTTACACCTTTTTCCACGTTTCAAAAGAAAAGAACCAGAAAAACAGTGGCAATTTCGGCGGGCTACATTTGATCAACACTGTACTCAATTCTGCATTTAGCATAGATGACTGGCAATACATTTTCGGGTCCCTTCAGAATTACAAAACAGAACAACCTTTGGAGAGCCGCACAGACGCACCTAGCTATGTGGCTGAAGTCTATTTCACCAGCCACTGCTTAGTCAACTAGGTGACTGCTTGGCGTGTAAGCCACATTAAACCCTATCGGGCCTTGCTTCATCATCACTACCGTCATCGTCAACCCTTTCTCCAAATCACTTGCAAAATCCATTCTCTCACGTATTTCTTCTGGAAACGATTTTATCATCCAGGAATAACTAGGAGAAACAGGAAATCAATTCATTTCTTCAATTTTCAAGAATCCTACGGCGCTGCGTTCTTCGGCGCTGCCAGTTAATCGAACTTGCGAGACGTCCGCTTGATCAGGAACCGAGCCATCGACATACATGCTCCCGTCACCAATTACTTGAGGAAAACGAAATTGGCCTTGAAGCGGATACTCCATACCTAGTGCGGCACCCGACAGTATTACGACATCATCGGTTGGCTGGTAGTTACTCTGAGCGGTTCCAATCTCACTCCGCCACTTCCAGCGCATTTCCGGTAGACTGCCTTACCCGCGGCCATCGTTGGAAACCATTACCTTTTTGAAAGGAGCGGGCATCTTCACAACGGCTCGACCATTTTCTCGTTCTCTCCTATCTTGCCTCCTGTTGCGACGTTCCGCCCCCCTGAGGAGTTTAGAGCCAAAACGTCCCGGCCGTCAATATGTCGAAGGTTGTGAGGAGCGTTAAGAATGTTACAAAGGGGTACTCATCGGTACAGGTGAAGGTTCGAAATGGTATGACTATTATCCATCACTTCCTAAACTTTGATGCTGACTTGCGTTCCCTTGTAGCTACGAGCAACGACCCATGGGGCCCAACCGGTACGGAGATGGGCGAGATCGCGGCACTCACATTTAATAAGTATGTACACTGAACTTTATACGATTCTAACGAATACCCACTTATGCGTTGATAGTCCGACGGACTTCTATGAAATTATGGATATGCTTGATAAACGATTGAATGACAAAGGAAAGAACTGGCGTCATGTCCTCAAGTCGCTGAAGGTACTGGATTATTGTTTGCACGAAGGCTCGGAACTAGTCGTCACCTGGGCAAGGAAGAATATTTATATCATTAAGACCTTACGCGAGTTTCAGTATATTGATGAGGATGGACGTGATGTCGGCCAAAATGGTTAGTTGGTTTTCTACTATCGCTTTCAGGTTGCATTGCTAACTTATTTTATTTCAGTGCGAGTCGCTGCAAAGGAACTCACTGCCTTGCTCCTGGATGAGGACCGTTTACGAAGCGAAAGGTCAGATAGAAAACTTTGGAAATCCCGCGTTTCTGGCCCTGAAGACGCAATGCACGGTATCGCTGGAGGGAGTGATACCGGGTATCGACCTCCACGAAGACGCGAACGTCCACAGCGAAACACGGAGGAAGATGACGTTGAATATCGCCTTGCGATTGAGGCATCCAAACAAGAAGCGGAAGAAGATAGAAAACGAAGGGAGAGAAATGCACGATCTGGAGAAGACGATGACGAGCTGGCTAAGGCGATCAGGCTTAGCAAAGAAGAAGAAGAGCTTCGCAGGCGTGAACTTGAGGAGAGCAACGCTGCTTCGCTTTTTGATGATACCGTTCCAGCAGCACAGCCGCAGCCCACTGGTTACAACCAGGGATACCAGCAACAGGGAGCGGTGGACTGGTTTGGAAACCCTGTTGATACCCAGCAGCCAATGTCCACTGGATTCTTGAACAATCAGTATTCACAGCCTACTGGATTCCAGCCCCAAGCAACGGGCTATGCCAACGGGTTCTCCAACGGATTCCAAGGCCAGCCAAACGCTTATGATCAATCACAATTCGCACAGCAGCAAACTGGATTCCTCCAGCCTCAACCTACTGTTCAACCTCAACATACCGCTTTCACCAATAACAACCCTTACGGAAATGATATTTGGGGTCAGCAGCAACAGCCGCAGCAAAATGACTTTCTTCAGCCAGGAAGCCACAACCCTTGGGCTCAGAACCATCCACAACAACCGATAGACACGTTGAAACCTGCCCCAACAGGATCCAACAACCCGTTCGCCTCCTCGTTCACTCGGACTCAAGCTCAAATGCAGTCACAGCCACAGAAGACTGGAGCAGCGTCGCTCAATACCCTTGCTGAGCATAGAACCGCTACCCAAACTTCCTTCAATAACCCCATCCAGCAATATCAAGCGCCGCAACAGTTCAACCCACATCAGCCGGAAAATCCCCAACACGCCCGGCTCAACGCGCTCCTTGCCACTGGCGATGGTCAAGACACATTCGGCAACGTCGGTGACCTCCGAATCCCCGCCCAGCATACAGCTCCTGGAGTGTTTATCAACTCAGCCGGGTCGGGTCTAGAAAGACTTCGGGTGGCACAAACTGGCAATAATCCGTTTTTGAATCAGAGTTTTACGGGTGTCCCGCAGCAAACAGGGTTTGTTGGGCAGCCGAACAACAATCCCTTTGGTGCCCGACAACCGCAACAGGGTGGTAGCTTGATTGACCTTTGAGACAAGAAACTTATTGCATTGCTTATGGATATTTTGAACTACAATCATGGGTTTTCTTTGTGAGTAACTTGGTATTGGTAATTGTCCCTTCAAGTGTTTTAGACGCAGCGAGTGGACACCAGGTTTTTATAGATTCACTCAATTCTCTCCCCGACACCGAGTATTCACCAAGAGAATAATTTCATGGTTCGGTTCTTGGAGTAGCCTTGGGTGGGTTGAGCATCTTGACTATTTCGTCCATTCCCTTTCTTTTGTCGTGCACGCACCTTCTTTCAAGGCTATTATGTTTGGTTTAAAACCGCTTCTCTGTATATGGTCATTCTACACGGTAAGGGCGTTGATATCTTGCTTCTCGATTATTTTACTTTTGCGGAGATATGTCAATCTCTCATCTTCCCTGAAATTTCGCGGAGCTGCCCTACTGTTCTCCTCGGTCTTTCATTTTATTGCTTGCTTATTTATTTATGGATACCTTACCTTTGTCCGTTATTGACTTCTACTCCCTTTTACCAGCCGCTTTCTATCCCCTTGTTCTCTTTCACGAGGGTTCAAGGTCAGCTCTCTAAAAACAGATTGCTTTGATATCTTCTTCTAGTGGGTGCATGTGTATTTTTCTACAACCGATACCGTTCGCATTTCCAGTCAGACAGAGCATAAACTGGCATTGCATTCAGTTCTTAACAGTTCTTTATATAAATGGTATTTAGGAGGATCTTCTGGAGAGCCGCATACTTGACTTCCTGATACTCAAATCATTGTCAAGTGCGATTCAAGCCTGCTATACTCCGTAGTAACCTCCCAGTTTGATAGTATTGTCTATACCACAGGCTAGATTATAAATCTCCTCACTCGTGTCAACGTTCTGCATTACTTCGCGATATTGGGATACTTGAAATAGATTAGGCGACTTCCAAGTCTCTCACTCATAAACGCCATGCAACTGAGTTCGATGTTGTGGAAAAGTCTACCATGCCGACTCGGTGAAATCAATTGCAAGGGTCGTCCCCACTGGTATCCTGGCTGGCATATAGCTTGAAAAATGGGGCTATAACGCGAAACGAGTACGGAATATGTAGCAGTAAATTATATGTTAAGTACGCGGTACTTGAATATGTATAAGGGGTATCAATATAGCCAGCTAGCTAGCCTTGAATCCACCTTTGCGCCAGCAATGGAGAGGGAAAAGGAGAGAAGAAAATAAAATCAAATAGCAAAAAAAAAAAAAAAGATTGACGCGGGCCAGTGAGAAGTACCATGGATGAAGCCTGTAAGTTGCGGGTGGGAGGTTCGCGGAAAGAAAGTTGAGGTACAAAAAGGACAGAATTGTCCCTAGACCTGATATAATGTCATAAATGTCATGAGCAAAGTTCTTGGAGTGTATATTTGATTTTAAAGTCGTTGTTTTAATTTTCATTGTCATCATTGTGCCTCAGGACGCAAAGACCCTTACGTGCGAATCAACGCTCCCGGTTGCGATAACACACCGAATCTTCCCACCGCCCCCGGAGTCTTGTTTTTTGCTTGTTGCAGAAGAGACAGCTCCGCTCATGCTTGGTGTACTATTGCCGTTAGGGCCACTCTCGCTACCTATGACGCCTCCCTGACTGATAATATTGGGTGCCCATCGTATACAATTCACAAAGTGTTCATGAGCATCGCTCACGGTGCGAACGCATTTGCATTCCTGCGTAAGATCCCAGCACCGAATGGTTTTGTCATCGCTGGCTGAAAGAAGATATTTCCCACCAGGGTGGAAGACGAGAGCGCGTACCCAGTTATCGTGTCCAACGAGTGTTTTAATCAACGTGCCACGAGAGTCCCACAACTTGATTGTTTTATCTCTGGATCCCGTAGCAACGAACTCGGCTGACGAAGACGTCGGTGGAGGCTTCTTAAGACCTAACAGGCCGGCCAAATGTGGATAACTGGATGTCGGAGCGATCGCGACGCATTCAACTACATGTTCGTGACCAATAAACGTTGACTTCGTTTCCCCAGACGATGTATCCCATAGCCGCGGCACTCGATCATCCCCGCCTGAAATCAGAAATCGTCCATCTGGCGACGGACAGACGTCTCGTACCCAATCAAGGTGACCCTGTATAGTCTTTACACAGTAGCCTGTCGTTACGTCCCATATACGAATGGTTTTGTCGCGCGATGCAGATGCTAGGAGATTGCCTGACATTGGAGAACCAGCGGCGCCAGAAGGTATGAATCGAACAGCGGAGACGCTGTGATCATGGCCTGGTAGGGTCCGTATATTTTTATATTCGTCCGAGGGATCCCATAGTTTAATTGTCAAATCTGATGAACATGATGCCAGAAGAGTTCCACCGCGGGGCCCTCCATAATCCACATCAAGCACGGCTCTGGTATGGCCCTTTATGGTTCGCTCGAGCTCGCCGAGTTCCCAGTCCCAGATTTTGATCGTCGTATCCTCAGAACCGGAAGCGAGAGATGAGAAAATTGGGTGGAAGGCTACACAGGTCACAGGCCCACGGTGGGATTGCAAACTATGTCTGGCCGGGCCACGAGGGAGCCAGGACGCCGGGTCTTGATTCCTTCGAGAAAGGGACGTTGGGGTAGCGGAATCGAGCTCTTGTTGAAGAGCAGAATTTCTGGCTTCTAAGTCCATAATCTGCCATGAAATCAAAGCTCGTCAGTTTCCACGTAGGTACGATATAGAGAGTGTGTACGTATAGAACCGGACCTTCTTCTGCAGCCTGACCACACTGGTCCATTTCTTCTCCAGTAGCCCTTCATACTTCTTTGCGGTAGCATCATCTAGTTGGACATTGTCGGCAAGTTCCTCGCGGAGTGCTGCGGCGCTTCTCGAGAGATTGACAGACAGAAGATACGCTATCATCGACTTGTGACTTGGTTAAGTCATCAGCATTGATTTCAACGGAAGCCTCCTGATATCCCACGTACAGTTCCTCGGCCTGTCGCGCCGTCAGTAGCTGGCTCATGGCTGCAGCACTATGCTTTCCTCAGGAGCTTGAGCACGCTCTCCAGTCGCCTTTTAGGGCCTGTCGTTTTGTTGTTCCCGGTCAGGAGGTCTCGCATTCGTCACAGGAGTCTATGTACAATATAAGCAGATACAGCGGTCGATTCGCGCGATCATGCGATCTATGGAATGTGAAAGAGCCAGAGAAAACGATGGCCTGCTGCTAAGGTAAACGGCTTGCAGAATCCGAGAGTGCAAATGATCAGTGCGATGGTTTCAGGGAGAGAGGTAAGAATAGTGGGGGAGAGCAAATGAGCTACGACAGGATCAATAAGAGAGAGGGGAGGATTAAATTGACCGAGACGGTGATAGCACTGATATTTCGATTTCCCGGGCTGCTTGGACTCGCGCATGAATCTTGCGAAAGAGGGACCATGGAACGGGCGTCGGAAGTGCCTTGAAGTCTCCGTGGTGGCTTTGGCGATGGGGGCGTGTTTTTGAGACTGATCACCACAGTGACCGAGACTTCATTGGGCACAATAAGATAAACACGTTCCCATCGCCGTTGGTTCTTTTACCAGCCGTCTTGTCTTTCTTTTTCACTCCTTTGACTGTAATAAAGGGCATCTTGCTCGGTTTAGATAATTCGACATTGGCATTTTGAGGGAGCAACAGGCCTTTCTCTTTCACACCGAGTGTCAGAGTTGATTTTCAGTTTGTTTATCTGCTTCTCCCCACATTGAACGGGCGCCTGATCTTTGAGCCCAACTCCTTGACGCTTGGAATTCCGGATTCCTCCTTTGTTGGTGATAATCTTTTAATCCCTTTCTGTATATCTACTCAGGTACGTCTTTTGCTCTCCTCCCGATTCTCAGAGTTGCTACGACGTCGTTCCTTCACCGCGACGTGAAATAGAGGACAGTCCATGACCACAGGAACTGACATCTCGCAAGTTGATTGAATTCGGTGCTCTCGGTTTAGACTATGGCTGAGCAAGAAGAGGATTTCTCCTCCTTACCCTTAACAGAGCGCTTCACTCACAAGGTCAGACCAAGTTGCCGGTGTTCTTCGCTGCGCGCATTGTGGGACTGCGACATGCTGACGGCTTCTGTGCACATTAGAATTGGAAAGTCAGAAAAGAAGGCTATGAAGATGCCACCAGGCAATTTGAGAAATCGCCAGACGAGTCCGATCCCGTTTTCCGACCTTTTATACAGGATCCAGGCATTTGGAAAGGCGCCGTCGCAGATTCGAACGTAGCCGCGCAACAAGAGGGCCTCGCGGCCTATTGTGCCTTTCTTAAATTTGCCGGATTACAAGCATGTTCAAGGTATGCCTTTTACCGTATGCAGATACTACAGAAGTGATGAACTTGATACTAATGAACATGCTCGCACCCAGAACACGCAGTATTACAACGGTACCTATTGTGGAAAAGGGTCTCCCGTCCACGCGCCCTACTGCGAAAACAAACGCTCTAGAAGCCTTGCTACTCTTTATTGAAATAGAGAAACCGGAGCCCATAATTGAAGAAATCGTCGGGACGCTATCGCACAAACAGCCAAAGATTATCGCTGCAGCCTTAGCGGCTCTTACTGCAATATATCACAACTATGGTTGTAAAACGGTCGACACAAAACCGGTGCTCAAGACACTTCCCAAGGTTTTTGGTCATGCAGATAAAAATGTCAGGGCCGAAGCGCAGAATTTAACTGCCGAACTTTACAGGTGGCTTAAGGAAGCGATGAAACCTTTGTTCTGGGGCGACCTGAAGCCAGTGCAACAGCAAGATCTGGAAAAGCTGTTCGAGAAAGTGAAGGCGGAGCCCGCACCAAAACAAGAAAGATTTACAAGGGCGCAACAGGAAGCTATGGCAGCCGCAAGCGCCCAGCCTGATGTTGGAGATGGAGCTGGTGTCAATGATGAAGAGGATGCGGCAGAAGTGGAATTGGATGTTTTTGATCTGGCAGAGCCCGTGAATGTCATGGCGAAGATACCGGCTGACTTTCATGAAAATGTGGCTTCATCAAAATGGAAAGACCGCAAGGAGGCCTTGGATGCCCTATACGCGGCTGCAAACGTCCCGCGAATCAAAGACGCCCAGTTCGACGATATTATGCGAGTACTCGCAAAATGTATGAAGGATGCCAATATCATGGTGGTTACCGTTGCGGCTAATACAATTGATGTGTTCGCTAAGGGCCTCCGCAGGGGATTTACAAAATATCGCCCCGTAATAATGGGACCGATGATGGAGCGTTTGAAAGAGAAAAAGCAAACCGTATCCGATGCCCTTGGGCAGGCACTAGATTCAATCTTTGCATCGACAAACCTTTCGGACTGTTTGGAAGATATCTTTGAATTCCTGAAGCACAAAAACCCGCAAGTAAAACAAGAGACGTTGAAATTCTTGATTCGCTGCCTTCGCACTACCAGGGATGTCCCTTCCAAGCCAGAGACGAAGTCAATAGCTGAAGCGGCCACGAAGTTGCTCACAGAATCGAGTGAGGTTACTCGTTCAGGTGGTGCGGAGATTCTTGGCACTCTGATGAAGATTATGGGCGAACGAGCGATGAATCCCTACCTTGATGGTCTGGACGATATTAGAAAAAACAGAATCAAGGAGTTTTTCGAAACAGCACAGGTCAAGGCCAAAGATAGGCCAAAACCTATTATTGGCCCTCCAAAGACCGTGCCTGGTCCTGCAGTTAAGCGGACGGTTGGGAGAAAACCAGCAGGCCTAAAAAAACCTGCTCCTATTTCCACAGAACCGCCTGCCGAAGAACCACCTGCACTTCCATCGCCTGCTAGGACTAAGCCGGTTGCGAAAGGAATGCCATCTAAACTCGGCGGCTTGCCAAAATCCAGCGGCCTCGCGACGCCTGGCTCAGGTCTTAAGCTGCAAAGAAAGCTTGCAGGTCCTGGTGGAGCAGTCCCTCAGCTCTCATCACCTCAGCGTCGCCCGATTTCTCCGCCAGAAGAGTCCGTTCCCGCCCCTGTTCCCGCTCAGCCTAAATTTGGCCTCGGGAGGGGTCTGGCTGGTCGCCCCATTGCAAGATCCACTATTCCTTCCGCAGAACATGTTCCAGCAGCGCCTTCTGCACATAGTCATGTCCCATCTGGGTTATCTGTGGTTGAAAGAGCGGAATTGGAAGAACTTCAGTTGGAGAAAGAAAGGCTGACAAAAATGACAGAAGATCTCAGATCCGAACGAGCGAAGCTCAATTCTGAAATAAATGAACTGCAAAACCAAAATGCGCAATTAATAGAAGACCACACTAGAGATGTTCTGAGTATCAAAGCCAAGGAGACTCAGCTCGTTCGCGCGAGGAGTGACGCGGAGGCCGCAGAACAGACGGTGCAGAAGCATCAAAGAGAGATTGACCGCCTAAAGCGCGAGTTAACAAGGGCGATGCGGGCAAATGCCGCAGGCGTCCCAGATTCATACCCGGAGCATCTGTCGCTCAATATGGGCGTTAACGAAACCAGTGCTGGCATATATCAAGACGATAATCTTCGAGCGAGCTTACACATGGGTTCTAGATTTGACAGTGCCCGGCCACGGAGTTACGTGTCGTCCAGTCCCAGCGAGGAAAAGGAAAACAACGGCCTCACTTCGCCCGGCCTCAGCTCGAGATTCACCAGTCAGAGAAAATTTAGTCCTCCAGTAGGATCAACGTACTCTTCGGGAAGAGGAAGCCCTGCTAGACCAACAAGAGCAAGTGGTCTAGGTGCAGACGGGATAACATCCCAGAGCGAACCAGCCGAGAATTGGAGACGAGCTGCCGAGGTAACAAGTCAGTTGAAAGCGAGAATAGAGCAGATGAAGGTAAAGTTCCTTTTTTCTCTGAGGAGTTCTTTGATGCTTCTTGACTAACTTCAATTTCTACCGTGTCTAGGCGAGACAAGGCTTGTCGCGACCGCCTCCGTCACATTAATGCTCACCGCTTACCGAAAACAACCAATTCCTGTTCATGTTTTCAATATGATATTTCTTTTGTCGGTTATAATTATTCTTTGTTAATCTCTGTTCAACCGAATACCCCTTAACACGGTTCTTGATTGACGGCGTTGGCATGTTAAAAGAGGGTCTGTGACTGGATTTGGTAGGAATGTGGTGCAGCTTATATTTATCCAGTGTTATGCTGCGTGCATAATCTTCGTGGAAGGAAATTTTTAACCTGATAGCCTTTCTCTGTAATAGTCGGATGAAGTCGTTCTGGACAAGCTGATGTAGAATATAGATTCTTTCAGCCACGGTTTACAATTGTTAATTTCCCTATGTTTAATCTCTCCTATGGACCAAATCATCCGACTGGTTTGGAATATTTTGTCGTATTGTTTGATTTGAATCCATAAAAGACCGCCTTGCGCCCGGGTATATGCATATCAAACAAGGGAAAGGAAAATCATTAAAACACGAGTTGCCCATACGCATAATTTGTCGATTCACGATTCTAATCAAGGCATGTGGATCAGAGGTAAACATTATTCGTGCGCCTTTCACGTAACTTTTTCTTCAAGGTACAACGCCGAAAACCAGTTCCACCAAAGGACATCGACCAGAGACGCCTTAGATCTTAATAGCAGATTCAACGGCCTTGCGCTTCTTGTCTTGACGAGCTAGGGCCTTGGCACCCATGATACCACCACCCCAGTGACGCTTGGATTCCTCGTATTTATCACTGTAACCTTCCTTGATGGCGGAAACAAGTTTAGCAAATTCGCTCTTGTCTTCTGAGCGGACTTCAGTAAGAGCAACGACAGCGGCAGTCTAGCAAAGTCCTATTAGCATCCATGTTTGATGTCGAACGAGAAGAGAAATTGTACCTTTTTGTGGACGACAGTCCCAAGTCTAGCCTTGCCCTTGATGATGGCATATGGAACACCCATCTTGCGGCACAAGGCAGGAAGGAAAACAACGAGTTCAATTGGGTCGACATCGTTGGGGATAAGGACCAGAGAGGCCTTCTTGTTCTCAACCAGACCGACGACATGGTTGAGACCATACTTCACGGTGTATGGTTTCTTGCTGACGTCCTCCTTCTTCTGACCGGCCTCGACGGCGGTGGCTTCCTTGTGGAGACGCTCCTTCTTATCAGCCTTCGATTCTGGACGGTATTTGCTAAGAAGCTTGAAGGCCTGGGCAGCGGTGTTGCGGTCGAGGGTGTTCTGGAATTGCGCAATAGCCGGAGGGACCTTCAAGCGGAGGTTGAGGATTTTCTTCTGGCGCTGAAGACGGACATATTCGGGCCACTTGACCATGCGAGACAGGTTGCGTGTGGGCTGGATGTCCTGTCCAATGCCGAAGTTGCGAGGGCGCTTCTCAATCAAAGGGTTCTGCAACACGTTAGCATAAATACTACGGTGTTTCTCGGAAAGGGACTGCACCAACCTTTGGGCCCTTCTTACCACCAGCCTTCCCCTGGGGGAAGGGGGCAGGAGCGACTTTCTTTCCACTCTTTGGGGGCTGTCATTGAGAAAAGAAGATCTGTCAGCGAATCGCGTTCACCAAGGACTGCATCTTCTGTTTCTCTAAAGAGAACATGGCCATGCGTTTCCGCTCTGACCATGCCTCAAGCCATATCATCACCGGCTCAATGGAACATTGAGTCGATGGAATTGGTTTAAACTGGGTAGTCCTTTCAGACTAGAGCCAGAGTATAGAAGATTTTCAAAAAATCATGTTAAACGGTGATATTCTTACCATGTTGTCGATGTTGTCGCTGGTTGTTGACTGCTGAAGAAGACGAAGAAAGAAACGAAAATGCAAACGTGAAGTGCGAAATACTAAATCGTCGTATCTTTTTAGCGCCAAATTCATAAGCGAGGCTGACTAAGCCCAGTCTCCATTCCAATCACGTGCAGTCTCTCAAGCCCCGCCCCGCCCCGCTCCGCCGAAGAATGTTGACGCATTGGGAAGTAAAACGATTTACTGGGCAGCGAACTCCCAACGGCCAGAGCTGCTGGTAGGGCGTCAAGATAGGGAGATTTTTTGCTACAATAAGCCGCCAGCAGACGATTTAGTGAAATTTAAGTGAACACTCTGTTGGAAGGAATCACCCGGTCGTGATCTGGTGATGGAGCCCCCGATCTAGGATCAAACCTTTCTAATATGCGACCCTCAAGATTCGATACCTTCTGCTATTTCAATTAGATATAAACATGTATAAACTGGACTAATTCGCGCAGTTTCTTGGATAAAGAATTAACGCCGATGCCGTACATAAAGATCCGTTTTTACGTGCTCCGGACTCCAAGCGCTGGAACAGTAACACCCAAATTTCCCATTGGCAAACCTGCGGACGCGCCGTAAGGACTGATCACTAGCAAACGCATAGTTCACCTCCAAGGCACTCCCAGGCCCGGAATTCCGGTGCGCCCAATGCCTGAGCTTGCCGCTTCGACCGCTTTCCTCCGCCCCTTAGACCCTTCTTGGTTCCGAACTCCCTGCACAATTCGATCGAGATTTGTTTCAATGACCACCCCGCCAACTATCATTTCACCTAAAACTGCATGCATGGTTTCGAACCCAAAGATCAAATCTAGCTCGCAGACATTCTCGAATAGGCGGTCTAACGCCTCCACGAAGACCTGGACCAAATCGATCAGAGCAAGTGGCGATTCGGTAGATGTGGATATGAGAATGAAAGAAAGCGTAGCGTAGGTGCGATATGTGATTTGAGCTGGAGCATCCGAGTGGGCTAGTGTTGGGTTCGTGTTCGAGCCTTGCGAAAGTAGTGGCGGGAGCGGAAGGAAATTGCAAGCGGATGCTGGTCGCTGGGAAACGAGGCTATAGATTTGAGCTATTAGGCGCTGCTGCGTTTGTGTATCCTAAACAAGCAGAAACAAAGTCAGAGCTCCCTATTCCGTAGTATCGATCTTACTTGGACCGCCTGTGGTCTTACCAGTTGGGTATAGAACTTGGTCAGCCGCGGTTGCCCGCTGTTATTGAAAACGAGAACCGCGTTTATCATTGTAAGGTGTCGCCGTCAGATAATTGATCCCAAAATCCGAGATGTTTCGCCGTCTTCTAATATATAAAGCGCAACGGTATTTGTACTAGGTCAGCATCAAATCCGGTGTTCGGCGGGGTGCATCTTACAGCGAGAGCACAACCAAACTAGCGGCTCTCAGCTGATAAGCTTATCAGCCCAAAGCTTGTTTGACGCATTTGCACCATCCCGTCTGATCTCAAAGAGCTTTTGTGCCGCCGTCTGACTTGCACAATAGTAGGTTTCTTGGACTGGCTATCGTTGATCATCAATTCGTTCCTATCTAGTCTCTAGCAGACTCTCTATTCTTCGATGAGATCTCGCGTTTTCCGTGGCGCCTCAAACTCCATCCGCGCATTGAACCGAGATCATGCGACAGTTAAACAGCCTGAAAAACTTCAAGCAGCCGGTGAACTACCCATCCTTGCCCAAGAAAAGCAGGAAGCGCAGCCAAATATCACGTCTACAAAGAATATACGCCTAGAAGACTATTGCTTCTACCGAGATACCCTGCCTCCCCAACCTTCTCAACTTGAATACGCCGATCGCTTCTTCTCTGCCTCCAAGCACTCTCCTGTTTATCTCTGGGGAACCAGCATCTTTCGAACCATTCCAGTCTCCCCTATACCCGAAATAGCATTCATTGGCCGGTCCAACGTAGGCAAAAGCTCAATCATTAATGCCCTTGTTGGGGAGGATATCTGCGCATCTTCGAGTAAGCCCGGCAGGACGAGGCTGATGGCATCGATCGGTGTCGGCGGCACAAAAGGCGGAGGGTCCAGGATAGCGCTTGTGGATACGCCGGGTTATGGAAAGGGAAGCCATACTGATTGGGGCCAAGAGATTCACAAATATCTGGAAAAGAGAAAACAGTAAGCTCGTCGCCAAAAGCTCGAACTCTTGGGGAGCATTGCTGACCTTTCGATTGTCCCCAGACTTAGGCGTATCTTCCTTCTTATCGACGCGGCCGTCGGCCTCAAACGTCGTGACTACGATGTACTCGCTTTCCTCCGCCACTTCACTATCCCGTACCAACTAGTCCTTACAAAACTCGATCATGCACTCGCCATTGACAGTCGCCAAAGTAAAGACGCTTCTAAAGGAACCCGCTCGGACCTCGATCGTTTCTCTCAGACTGTCCAGGGCATACTCTCATCCGCCCAGCCAACCAACCCAAGCGTGGAGGGTCCGGGACCGTTGGGCGACGTGATCGCGTGTAGCGTGCAAATGCAAGGTAAGAAGAACAGAAAATCGACTGCTGGTCTTAGCGCTCTGCGGTGGGCAATACTTCTTGCAACGGGGTTTGACCAAATCCCAAAAGATTTCAAGCATAAGAGATGACTTTGCCTTTTTATATTTATTAATCTCTCTGTTTTCTGGGCGTCTTCATTAAGTACAGCATGGGAATGTGTATATACATATAAGAGAAATTTAGCTAGGCGCATTAAGGGTTGGCGGGCATAGACATACACATAGACAGCTTATGATCATTGGAAAAGGGAATGAGGCTCTACACAAAATTTATATAAAGGATAAAGATATAAATGCAGCAATGTTCCTTTTTAGCTCAGGGTTTAAGCTGGCAATGAAGATCCGAAAACAGTCGTTGGTGATTTGAAAATGAGGCCTCAACTGTTCATTCAAAGGAACCAACTCCAGAAAGATCCTTATAATACCTCATTCATGGGGATCACTACATTGAAGAAAGTCAGCAATAAGTGAGATACAGAATAAAAGAATACACAAAAGAAAGTGACATGATAATGAATGCCGTGGCCCGCTACAAAAGATGAAACAAGTCATTACCCATAACTCATACAGGTATAATTCACATTTAAAGGCGTCAAGTCATTGGCACCCTAAACTCCTTCTCCCATATTGACCCAGCAGGGAAATAACTGAACAAAAAGTGCATATGCCATCCAACAGTATGCATACCTTTTGAAATACACCTTAATCACCATGTTTTCCCTAGAAGACAACAAAAATAGGACACGGGTATCATAAAACATTTAAAATGTGCGCAGTGCTGTGCTGTTCATCCCTATTTGTAATGAGTCTGTTGTCGCAGTAAAGCCGAATAACTGAGAATGGATAATTTGCAAAACTGCTATAGGTTCAATCATCGGAACTGTCTCTATCACCAGTCGCCTCAATGTCTTCTTGTATTTCTTCGCCGTATCTATCGACCACGATTCGTCGATTCAGTCGATCTGACGGAGCTCCATCACGGAATGCTCCAAAGTCAAGTACCTTCGCAGCTAATTAGTACTATTTCTAATTGATAATCATCAAAGATAGCTTACCTCGATATATGTGATGCCATCTCTCTGAACTGCGGCCACACATCTTCTTTCATTGAAGCGGACTTGCCACACTCCACTGAGGTCAGTGAGCAAGTCCGTTAAACACTCCCCTGTTTTGATATTCCACATTTTCAATGTGCGATCGGAGCCGGATATAACTTTCTGGTAATCGTGCTCAAAACAAGTAATTGCCCCTGTATGGGCGGTCAGGGTGTTTTTGCATTGTCCGGTTTCTGGGTCCCAGATTCTAAGTGTGGAATCGGCCGCGGCCGATACGAGCCTGTCCACTTTCAGATCAAGGAGGCCAACGAGTAAGGAATGCCCTTCGAGATTATATAACAGTGATCCGGTTTCCAGTGACCAGATTTTTACCAAGTGGTCCATAGAACCACTGATGCAACGATTTCTCTTGTGGTCCAAAACGACACTATAAACTTTCAGACTGTGTCCTTCCAATCTATGAACAGCTTCGCCATTTGATATCCTCCACACCCTTACAGTGCAATCGTAACTGCCACTGACAAGAGTATCCCCGTGCGCTGCGATCGCCCGGACAGAGTGAGTATGTCCAGCAAGTGCGCGGATGAAATACGGACAGGTGGAATCCTCCGGTCCCGCCTGGAAGTATTTTGGATCGCCGGGCTGTGGAAGTCTCCAAACACGCAAGCTAGAATCCCGTGACCCCGTAATTATCAAAGGCTCCTTTGGCATCATTTCAGGACTTCCATCTGGCTTTCGACCAACTTCAGCCGGCAATAAAATTTGTAAACATCGGACTGTTGAAGTATGTCCATGGAAAATTTGGGTACACTCTGCATTCTCAATGTCCCAAACCCGCACAGATCGGTCCGTCGAGCCTGAAACAAGAGTGTTACCGTGATATTCTAGAGCCCAAACGCCCCCCTCGTGTCCTTCGAGAGTCGATCTAAGAGCACCGGATTTTGTATCGTACACATGAATATTAGTGTCATCGCTGCCTGTTAGAATTTTGTCCGTATCAAACTGAAGGCAGGTAACAACATGACGGTCATGGGCCTGGAAAGCAATATGTTGCGGCTTGGAGTTGGGATCCATCCACATTTTGCGTATTGAGTGGTGCCTTTTGTAAAGCGACTTGTAAAGGTGTAGACTGCGAAGGGATGGTAGACCGACTTTCGGGTAAGGAATTGCCAGAGCTGCTGCATTCGCTGCTGCATATGGACCTTCGGCTATCTTAGAATCACGTAGCCAGTTTGTGATTTCGAGTGGTTCAGATGGACCGTCTTTCAGTAACTTTCGCTTCACCAACCTTCTGTCAGGAGAGACCGCTTTTCTCTTGGGTCTTCGAAGCCCCGACGGTGCAACCGCGTCTGCCAAATAGAGACTGGATCCCTGAGAATCGGATGAATCGAACGAGTGTTCACTGTGTGGCCTTGAGAGCAATCGCAAGTCGTTTTCGCAGTCAGCGTACTGCCATCCCCAGCCTTGTTCGATGGCTCTCTGAAGTTCCCCTTCCGGAAGGCAAAACCCAGCAGAGTCAAAATGGAATTTCCAGGTTTTTTCGTCGGAATTTATGATATGTCTCCACTTCTTGGAGACTTGAGAAGCCCGGCACATCGAAGGAACATCAAGGAATTTAACAATATTGAGACTCAACTCAAAGGGTAACAATGCCAAGAAATCACAGCTTAAAGCTGGATTCACAACATCTGCCACAATTTGCAGTGTTGGCTTAGGACATCTTCTCAACAACTGATACATGACGTACGATTTGAGCTCTTCGGGTACGGAGTCAAAGTAATTCAGCATGAAAGGGATATCGATTAGCGATAGTGAAGATGAACTTTTGTCCGCCATATCATCTGCTAGATGATGTCCTTCATACGGAACGCAGTCGCCAGCCGGATTGGCATCATTGAAACCCGGATCTTGACGTAAATCAGCGTCCGCGGCTTGGTCTTCTGTTGAGTCGAAGGATGATTCTTGATGTAGTGCATTCATGGCAGCTACAGGAGATAACCTTGGGCTCGGTAAAGGGATATTTTCGGCCCTGTGCTGTTCTGTGGCAAGCAATCTCGAGAATAGGGGCCGCAGGCGACGACCTTGTACTGGTGGATTATCTGCATCCGATGACAACGAGGACGAAAATGAGTCCGAAATCAATTCCGGATGCCGCTCAGCTGACGGTGGCCTTTCTCCGTCATCTAGGCTCCGCCGGCGGCTTTCTCCTGCTGACGGGGAATCCTCAGATTGGCGTTGAGCAAAAAACCCCGAGTTAAATATTTTTCTTTGTTGGTTTACTTGGCTGTCGAGCGTGAAACTACCATTCTCCGTCTCGGGTGTAGCTAGTCCGACTTCAGTCAAATGACAAGGATGTTGGGCGGAACTAAGGTGAGTTCGCCGGGGTTTTTGACGGATCGACGCGTCAGAGTTGAAAGGTTGCGAAGGACTCTGATCCACTGCTTGCGAGGATCCGGCAACTGTTACAGGGGAGATGGGCCGTTTTGGACGTGATGTACCAACTGACCGCTGGCATAGATTTGGAACCCGACTGTTTATATCGGCACGCGATAAGGGATTCGCCGTAGTGACTACTGATTTGACTGTGCCATCTGACGCCTTTGATCTTTCGTGTCCCTAATGCACATTCAAACTTGGTTAGCATATTCGTTTGAAGATATGTTCCATGCTCAAATTTCAATTGTTAAGTCAATCATACCTCGGCTAAAACGCTCGTTGTTCCACCATCCTCATGAAAAACAACCGACTTTCCATCTAAATCGAACTGTATGTTTTTCAGCGATTTCGGGGTCGGTGCGCTAGCAAGAGGATAACGTTTCGGGTCAAGGCTATGGAGGAGCCGCGGCGGCTGCATTATCAGGGGCGGAAATTTAGTCGTTGTTGTAGTGGTTGTAGTCACAACGGTAGTCCGCGTGGCAGGAGCAAACGAGAACTGGCCCATTGTGGGCTGGCAGTCGGTTTCTGATGGTTCATTGCAACTGCCGTGGTCGAAGCGGGATGAGCAAGTCTGACATTCAGGAAGCTCTCGGGATTTGACCGGAAGATGAGACGCGTCACTTGGAGTCATTTTGAAGTATTCTTTGAGGTCCGCTTGGATCAAGGACCTAGCGATGTAGTCGCAAATTTGGTAGATATTTCTGGCCGAACCCGTAGCAAGCTAGATTTAATATAAAGCGAACGGCAGGGTCCCAAGATAAACAACAATGACCGAAAGTGTCTCGACCGAGATCGCCACCAACATCAGGAGTATCAGATCTTTATATATGTTTAAGATGTGAGAGTGAGGAGCGAAAGGATCCGGGTGAACGATTGCTGACGCCCGAACGGAGTCTCAACCCTCCAAATTCGTGAGACGCATAGCGAGGCGTGATGCAGCAGAAAGAAGTGAGTAAAGATGTGCTGTCAGGTTGAGCGGGTTGAAGGCAGTGGAGGAGTCGGCGGGGACGAGTTCCGATGATGGATCGAGAGGTGTAGCGGAAGCGAGGAAAGCTGCTTGCTTGCTCTCGGGGGGAGGAGTGGTGTCAAGCTTACAGGCTTACAAGCTTACATACCCAAACAGCACATTTGAAGCCTCTTCCCGCCATTGTTGCGTGTGCACGAGCCCCTTAGGTCACGTGTTGTATTGGTATTACACGGCTCATTGATGATGCTACAGGGGGGCCTTATGGACTCCAAGTTGATATGGAGAAAAACTCTAAACTGCTGAACTCGCCACAACATGTCTCTACTTCATACATCGGGACATCCTGCACAATATCCTCAAAGGACCAAGTGATTCATTCATATTCTTTGCTTATCCTAACACTTCTGTGTCCCTGTGTCCCTATGCCTATGCCTATGCCAGTTCCATGTTTCCGAGATTTGGCCTTTCAATGAGACATTTTAGCCTTCAGAAGATACTGCCTCCTGGAAACAGCCCCTCAGTTTGAGCCCTTGCATATCAATATGTATCTTGCTGAGCACTAAGGACAACAGGAGCGACATCTATACATTTTATTTGGCATGACTGGAACATTGTTTCAATTACTGGCCTTGGAGACGTATTGCCAACCGGCCGGATACAAGATCCTCCAGAACCAAATGCAGAGCATGATGTGCCGACATTCGAACTTGCAATGTCAGATACACTCATGGGGTCAATCAGAGGGACAGAATTTGAACACTATTGACTGCAGGAGCGGATTGAAAATAGCTAGAAGAGGAGTTGTTCTTTTGCACACATGAGCTAGATCTTGCCTTAAAACCAGAGAGTGCCATTCAGTTAGAAGTTGCTTTGTGATACACAATATATGCATCTCTTCCATCTCCTACAAGAGCAGAACTCTGGTCTTCTTTGAAAATCTTCTTATCTTCTGCCAGAGTAAAAGATACCATGATTTCAATACGCATTACATATTGTGACGGTTGTATTGTCGTCTCAACTTGGGACTCACATGACATAACTCATGACTGTCCACTTAACAGCATCTTGACGAACTTGTGAGCTTAGGACACAGGTCCTAATCCTTCACTGCTGCTTTCATCAACTTTGGGGAGGCTGTCATGGCTCTGACCACTAACCCAGCTGCCGGAAAGAAAGCTGCCAGCGGCACATCAGTTGTCACTTGCAAAGCAAGAATGGCAGCTCCAGTGCTTGTTCAGAAAGAGAAACAGGCACAGATTGGGGCTGGACCGAGTCTGGAGATGACTCAAAAGCAAGCCGAAATGAAGCAGGAAACGGCAATGCAGCAGAGACAGAGTCAGGAATTGGTCCAGATCATGCTCAACGCATCGGTTAGCTGGAGCTTTGTTAAACCCCTCCTCCTTTTACGGCTGGCTGACGAACACGGTATAATAGGTTGGATCTTTATTCTATCTCAGGTTTGCCTAGCTCATGCTTTCTGGCTTCTTTGCTACTGACTTTCATAGGGGTTTCCTTCCATTGTCTTGTTTCGAAACGCGCTACATGGACACGAAGTCTGAGGCGAGCATCTCCTATGGAGAATTTATTGAATCAAACTTCAAGCCAGCCGCGCCGCGAAAAACCCAGCCTCTGAGGGTTTTGCTGAGGAATCGTGATGCTACGGCCGATGCCATCTTGGATCTCCTGGTAAGCTTTAGGTGGACTCCTTGTCCCAAGGTCTTGACTGATGATTATAGGAACACGGAGTCTTTGATGCCCTTGGTAAACGTGTTCTAGAGGCGGTTCAGCTCACCATCAGTCGCGAAAAGGATAAGCCTTCGCGCGTTCTAGAGAGCTATACATTCACATTCGCTTACAAATTGGATGATAAACAGAAGACCAATCTGGCGAGCGTGTCTTTGGGTAATGGCGGATGCACCATGGAAATGGGGACGTTCCGGTCGGCGAAGGTAGGGCTGGAAATGATCATCCGTCGCCTGATAACGCTCAGTACCGTCCTCCCGAGCCTACCCTGTATGTGCACTCGAAGCCTTCGCTTTCTACCATTCCCTTTCATTAACAAACCGTATAGCTGAAAGGTTTCTCCATGTTCATTTGTTCTATACTGAGGATTGTCCACTTGACTATGAGCCACCTGGGTTTAAGAGCGCGACATTTCAAGATATTTGTTATCCGCAGATTGATAACTGGTCAAAAGAAACGCAGTCTTGCGGAGTTATGGATGGTCCTTATCACAAGTAAGGCCCCAAAGTGATTACTGACATTTGCGTGGCTAATGGAGATTCAGGGTTGGCCTTAAAGTCACTTCTCTCCGGTGGTCTGGCGCTGGTGATGATCAGATCCCAGACGATTTAAAATTCTGTGATGATGTCTCTCGGGAACAAGATATTGGTATCGAGCATAGCATCGAATCTTCTGACGAGATGAGGACATACCCACCAGATGGTTAGTATTGTCCCATTATTTCGGCAATTTTTTTTTTTTTTTTTTGCTGTGATGATACAATTTATACGTTACTAAATTTGTGTATAGGTACTCAGACAGGACCCGACGAATCAACCCAAGCTCGCAAAGATGCAGTAGACAGAAGACTGCTTCAGAAAATGGTGAGTATAGGTAAATAAACGACCTATAAGCAACGTTTACTAACTTAGACCCTTGTAGCTAGAACCGTCCAGCATCGACATCAGCATGGTGCCTACTCAAAAGGTCACTGACTCGGCTGCAAGTGGTGATACCGTTGCGTTGAGGCCTCAGCTTTCCCAACTCAGAGCTATGGATATTGAGAGGGAAAGAATCCAATTTCCGACAGCGCGCTTGATGCAGGTCAAGCTGGCCGAGAGCCACGCGAATGGCGAGATCGCTGGGGTGATTTGTTGCCAGTGCGGCTGGAACGAAGTAGAGGACGCTATGGTCAGTTCCGCCTTGAAATTTACACATCGTCCTCCTTCGCTAATACATCTCGTATCTCCAGATACATTGCCGCTTCTGCGACACTAAACAGCATCTAGCATGCTACGGGTTCCATGGTGCTCAGGATCCAAGAATTCCCGATACACATGCGTGTTACAAATGTCTCTTGGAGCCAAATGAGAAAAAACTTCTGCAGGAACTGAGTACCTTAGTTCTCTTGCGTCGGGCGCTGATAATCATCATGGAAGAAGGGTATCCGAATCGCACTAAAGTCTTTGCAGAAAAATTGCGTAGGTGGAAATATGCTTAGTTTATTGGTCGCATACTAACTGATGTGCAGATTGCAACGGCCAAACAATCCTACAGGTCACCGAAATGCTGAAGAAAAAGGGGATTTTAAGAGCCACGCCTGGATCGAAGCGTAAAGGATTTCCTGAAAAAGGACTGCCTAGTTTCATCATCCCTGAGGTTCGGGACGTCCGCAAAATGATTGATGAAGAAATTCTTAACCCCTTGGCAAAGATATCTCATCACGTAAGTGTCTCGTTAGAAACCGCTGTATGGAATGTATTGACTCACCTACCGTAGTATGTTAAACCCCAAAACTCTCAGCAGCTACTGGCGCGAGAGCCTGGCGCGCACTCGGAGGAAGACGTGGAAAGTCATCCTGTGTTTGGAAGCTACCTTGAAAGGAGTCGCCGTCGCCTGTGGCCTCTGGATGAGATGTTGCACAGCCCAAGTCAGGATCTGGCTTCGACGATATCGACCGAGTCATCCGAGAACATTGAGCATCAAGACTCGGCGGCTGATCATTGTCAAACACTGGAGCCTAAGCGCAGAGATAGAAAGCGTAAGCTCAGCAATGCCGCGCAGCCATTCGACGTCGGAGAGCAGTATGACGATTTCATGGATGAATCTAGTGGCTGAGATTTGATGTTGGAATTATTTGCTTGAGCATATGTCTCGAAAGCCGTCTGACTCCTCTGCCGCCTCTCTCTGATTTAGTTTTTCCGCGGAAGCGGATATTGCTCAACTAAAGACCGGAAATTTTTACAAAAAAAGAGGGAAACGAGACGGGAAAAAAAAAGAGTTGTCCTTTGTTGTCTTTGAGACTTCAAATAGGGAGTGTAGCGGTGTGACTGATTTGCATCCTCTTCTTTATGTATGGAAGATGGCCACTCGCTAAACATGTATGTATTCTGTAGGCCCTTGTCCAGTATGAATTCACCTACGTTGCAGCACTGCCGCTTTCTTTACAATCTGCTCTTCAAATGACATTACCGATCTTGTTTCACGTATTTTCTCTCCTCTCCTTGCCATGTGGCTTCCTCGGGCTTCACCTATTGATCTATCTCGCGTGTCCTTTGAGTTAACTAGCTGGTCCCGAGGACTCCCTATCCCTGCCTTCGGCCCTGGAATCCTTAGCATCAGCCATATAGGCCATTGGCCGATTCCAGGCAGTCGGTTTTGATAATTTGTCCAGAGAGAAAGTTTCATGTTCGTCCCAATATTTTTTTTCCCAGCTTTGGTAGCATCATCCGGGAACTTATACGGGTGGGCTGTTGCCGGGAGTCAAATAGGCAACTTGAACAATTCTGTTTAGATGGTTTGCTCAAGTCATTCCTGAACTTCTGTCCATGATCTGGTTCCAACTGCACTGAACCGGCATTTTATTATTGGGTGCTTTTGTTATCGATTTTACGCTACGAGAAGCGGCTATAGAAAGAAAGTCGTTGCGAGAGCCATGACTGCTATGGGTCTTTTCGATTCGTCCGGAGAAGTTATCAATATGTCATCCTTGTTGATGCGGATACTACGGGCAGTGTTTGCGATGAAATAGGGCATTGGCCATTTGCCGGAACATCCAAGCTACAATTTAGATAAGCGAGGTAGGTCAAGCTCACGAGCTTCCCGAAGCTAGCGAAGTGGCGACGGGCTATAGAATATCCAGCTGGATCAATAATATAACGGTGCCGTGCCGTTGCGCAGGTTGGACCAGCGTTGCACGAGTGGTCCGCTTCCCTAATGGGCGCAGATATAGAAGTTTCAAGTAGCAGTATATCTTTAATAACCAGTAGAGGAACCAGGCAATGTGATGTTTGGTATTTAACAGGTTCAGATGTCCCCGGGGGGCTGATGGCGAGTCGGATTAACTCAGGGGAGGGTGCTGGAGGCTGGGATGTCTTGCCACCACCGGCTGGAATTCGTTTTGAATCCAGGTGTGGAAAAGAAGGCGAGTCCTCCGTTTCCACTTAAGAGCTTTAATCTTCCATGCGTAAAAGAGACATGAGCACTGCGAAGATCAGAACTTCAGCAGTGTCAGTGGGTATCATGGAAAGCATGAACCGCGAGCAGGAAATCAATGATGCCAGGAGAAAAAGCCACCACTTGGGTATCGCGAGACCACAAAACTCTTCGTCAAAGGTTCAAAGGTAACATCCAAACCCCATGCGGTAAGCACCTGGGATAGATTGATCGTGTCGCACCAGAACGCAGAACAGATTGTGCGCGCTGAAGGTCACTCAGAAGGCGGGGGGCTTGTTAGACTGTGCGCGCTGGAAAAGAGGAGGCAACCTGAGAACGGATGGACTAGATCAGATACCTCGTCGTATCCGGCAGAGTCACGATGTTCGGAGTAAATATAATAGTTATATATAAATCTCCAGGCGACTGTAATATAGTGCCACCCCTCCACGGCTCACGAGAGATCTTGGGGCCCCCCTGGTACCCTGTGCTGTCAGTCGGCATCACAACAGTTTGATTCGCGAACCACCAACACGCTAAGACGACTCCAAACTAGCAACAGCAATGATTCCCTGATTCCCTGATTTTCTTGATTTTATATTTCTTTGATTCTTTTTTCGCGTAGCGTCTTCCCTCTCGAATTCGCTTGACACCGCCATTCATCGCTTAGGAGGCGTGCAGCCGTCGGGGCCACGGCCATGGCCCAGTGTGCGGTGCGGATTCCCGATTGGCGATACGTGTCTCCATGACGAGCTCCATGACGTTGACACTGAGACGCTGGCGCCCGTACCTTTTCTCCAAAAGTCTTGTGTCTTGATAGCCATGGAGCTTGTGGCATTCTGTGCGCCGCTGAGCACTAGCTGCCGCGGATGAATGTCGATCTCTGCCACAATAGAGTGTTGCAGCCCTGCTTTTTCCTGTCCTACGAGATCAAGTGTCTCTGCTAAAAAGACCTTTGGACCTCTTGGACTCTCTGGTCGACTTCTCTGGGGACCTGGCGAGTGTTGATCTGTCCCTGGGCACAGTCGATGACCAGTCAAGATTAGCTGCAAACCCGAGCTCAACCCTGGTCGTTCCAGCCAAGCTCATCCCAGCCTACAGGTTCGCCGTCTTGCAAAAAGGAATGTTGTTTTGCGGCCTGTCTTTTTTTCTGAAAATACTCCGTACGCATGAGAGGAATTGCTTCTGGTCAGGGGACCCAGCAGAGCTAACCCAAAAATAATGCCCTTCGCTAATTTCCTGGTTTACGACACTTGGTGGCGTCTTGTTTCCCGCAATCCGTGTCTGGATGTTTCTCTGCATGAACAGCCCTTAACCGAGTCGCGATCAAAGGACGCCATGGAGGGGGCTCAGGTGCCACCCGGCTTCATTTACCACTGCCCTCAAGCGTCCGACATGAGCTTTAAGCACTGCGTCAATATGATATAGAGATACCACATATATGGACCCCTTACGCCTTTTGTTAAGCTTTGCAGATCAGTGACAACGTTCCTGATCTGCGCCTATCCGCTATGCAAGTTTCAATTTTCTATGGCTTCCAGGCCGTAATATTTCCCTTTATAACTTCCGTATTGTCATGCATCTTTTTCCAGAAAAAAAGCAAATACTAAGACATAACACGGGGTGGGCTCTTGCTAAATCTATGTAATCCATGTCTTCTTCCCTGCAATCCAATCTTCCGGGAGCCTCGTGCAGAGCATGGGAGTCGCTGTCGGGTATCGCACGTGTACGGAGTAGAAAGACTATATAAACAACAGCGGACGGCCAGCAAGTTTGTGTTCTGTCTGGTATACAAACACAAGAGGTCACTTTTCGTCCGTACCTCGAGGCCTTTGTCAGGCCCACCGTTCACCATGCAGCTAGGGATATATCTACTCGCGGCGGCTGCTGCCATTGATATCTCGACCCTTGCTCACCCTTGGCGCGAGAGCCCCTGGGCAGCGAGCCCTCAGGGCTTGGGTTCCAGAAAGAGACTGGAGAGAAGGGGCTCTACGGACCCGACTACCTGCCAGTACAACACAGACGACGATACCAAGGCACCTCTGAAGAATGTTTTCAGCGGATTGGACCATGGCGAGGTTGCTGAAGTGACTAGTTTTCTTCATGAACAACAGGAGCTCAACCTGACTGCCGCGAAGAAAGCAACAAGGTGAGTGAACCATTAATCTGATAGATATGGCTGCGCTAATATGAATGACGCATAGCTGGGACAACGTCATCGCCCTCGTTGAACTATTACAACCCAACAAAACGGACGTTTTACCCTACTTGAATGGCGTCGGCGATGCTCCAGACCGGTATGCTAGAGCGGCTATACAATTCCAAGCGACCGAGGAACCATATATCCAGGACTTTATGGTTGGGCCTCTCCCAATCTCGAGTCGAACGAAGTTGCAGCCGCTGAACTACTACTACAACAAAGGCGTTGGCAAACAGCGCATATATCACACCGACTTACATGCGGAGATCGCGTTCTACGCGAGGGTCGGGGCTAGTGTTGCTGATATTACGCTCGACCTCTGGAATGGCGTAAGTCTCTCGATGTTTTAAATGACAAGGAGAAAGATGCTAACCTTCAAAATAGACGTTCATGGGCTTGCCAAATGACACGGTCTTTATCAAGGGTTTCGAACCACTCTGGATTGGTGACGATAATGCGATTACTTGGGGCCAGTTCTGGAATTTCCCAGTTGGGAGCCCCGATGATCGTGTCGCCGTTCTTCCCTTAGGCTTGTACATGAAGTTGAACGTAGCTGGAAGAGACCCTTCCAAATGGTCTGTCCATGGCTGGTTTTATAATGGCATTTATTATAAAAACACCAAGGCCTTTCGCAAGGCATATTACTCTCCTGGATTTCAAAGGCTGGCGCCAAATGTTGACGGACCCTGGGCTCAGTTGAATAGGGATGGAGATCCAATGCCTAGAGATACGCTGGCGCCCCCTTTGCAAGTTCAACCCGAAGGGCGACGGTTCGGCGTTGATGTGAAGGAGAAATATATTGAGTGGAGTAGGTCAATCAGCTCTCACTTCAATCCACCCGAAATCTAACAGTATGCAATAGTGGATTTTTCGTTCTATATCGGGTTCACCAGAGATACTGGTATGAGGCTTTTCGACATAAAATACAAAGGCGAGCGAATCATTTACGAACTCGGCCTCGAAGAAGCTCTTTCTCATTACGCCTCGACCGATCCAATGCAGTCAGGAGTCGCTTTCCTTGACACTTTGGAAGGGTTCGGTCGGGTTGCGTATGAACTTGTTCAGGGCTATGACTGTCCGTCTTACTCGACATTCCTCAACACCTCATTTTTTACGGACGAGGAGACTCGTACTCATAAGAATAGCATTTGTCTATTTGAGATGGACTCTGGCTACCCGCTTCAGCGCTATGCATCTTCAAACTCTGTCAGCATAACGAAGAACTTGATTTTTACCGTCAGAAGCATCAGCGCAGTTGGAAATTACGATTTCATATTCGACTATGAATTCTATATTGACGGCTCAATCCATGTCACTGTCCGCCTTTCAGGGTACATCCAGGCTGCTTACTGGGCCAACAATGGCGACTATGGCTTCAAAATTCGAGAAAATCTCTCGGGTTCGATGCATGACCATGTTATTAACTACAAGCTGGATATGGATGTTAACGGTACCGCGAACAGCTTGATGAAGACATCTGTTGTCTCTGCAAAGGAGAGGTAATTTCTCAAAGCGCGGTGATTCCTGGAAAACATGAATGATGCTAATAGTATACGAAGTTATCCTTGGTCCGACGGCAAGTTGATGAATACGATGAAACTGAAGAAGTCATTCATCGATAATGAGCGGCACTCAAAAATCAAATGGACCGAAAACGCAGCATCGACATACGCAGTTGTTAACAAGGACGCCCCAAATAAGTATGGCGAATACAGAGGCTATCGGATCAGTCCAGGTGGGTTCCATGAATTCCGTAAATAATTTTGATCTGATGGCCAGGAGCTGACATTTGAACATCATGCAGTTACGGGTGCCACCAGTTATCTGACGGTGCAGAATTCATACAACTTGAAGAAGAGCGCCAGTTGGGCAACGCATAATCTTTACGCCTTGAAACAAAAGGATACCGAGCTTCATAGCGCATCCCCATATAATAATCTCGACACTGGACACCCGGTCATTGACTTTGAGAAGTTTTTCGACGGCGAGTCGTTGGACCAGGAAGATTTGGTTTTGTATGGCCTGCCCTTTGATAACTCGACTTGAAAGATCTAAACTGACGATTCTTTACCACTTTGTTAGATACTTCAATTTGGGAATGCACCATGTTCCAGATACCAGTGATTTGCCGAACACAGTGACAACGGCAAGTATATCATTATCACTCAGTTATAGGGCCGGAAATGCTAATACAAGATTGCTTGGTCTTAGAATGCCCGCTCCTCCATGGCCATCGTGCCGCATAACTATCTTCTATCAAACCCATCCCGGGCGACTCGCCAACAGGTCCGTGTGACATTCGGAGAGGGTGAAGCAACGGAGGTCGAGAAGTTTGGAAGCCATCAAGCCGAATGCAGTTATGACATGGTATGTTTTCCACTGACCCATTTCCCATCCTTTTTCTTTATCATATAACCCCCCCTTATATCATCGTACTACTTGCGTTTTGCTCTCAAACTGACGGTGCGGTATAGAAAAACGCGATTCCTGACCTGTCGAATTACAAGGGTGACATTGTGGTTCCCAAATATCCGTTCCTGCCAGGAAATGCGTCTCATGTAGGTAGCCTGCCTGGTACATAGATGTAGGCGGGTTGCATGCACGTATGTATGTATATAATTTTCCGGTGGCTAGGAAAGCTTGAATATCTATGCATCTACCTATTTTTAATATTGTCAAGTGTGCGCAAAATAATAAGGGCCATTTTTTAATGATATCAACTGATAGTTAATGTCACTCGGGTACAGAGCTGAGAGTACCATGTTGCATTTGAAAAGGAGAAAGTCTCCCTTTCCGGAAGCTGTAGCTTGTCTTGTCTGTACTCTTGGCCAAGGCTAGCTTTGCCTGACCATGTGCAAACTCCCAGTAAAATGATACTCAAAACCACGGAGATTTGCATGGCAAGTGGATAAAACATCAGCAAACAGGCAAGTCGTCGAGAAACATGCCAGGGGACATATTGTTTGATTCGAAAGTCCTAATTTGGTAATTTGCTGCTGCAAATTGAGCAAGTTTTTTGTTTCATGCCTGCACGTTGCTTGTGGCACATGGGACATGTATGACACTGGATTGCATTGTAGCTGCTTGCTCGCTACGAGTGTAACACGGTTTTCCTCAAGCAAATATGTGAAGAAGACGAAGCATCCATATCTCAAATGCAGACAATAAAGCCTGCACTCACCGCCAGATCTGTAGTTTATTAGGTTCGCGGTTGAAAGGTAGGGATGTTCGACTTTCATCCATGCACTAGTTACTGTTCAGCGGTGAAACTGTTTGAGGTTCAAGAGGCGAGAGCAGAATTGGGGCATAATTGGGCGGTCTGATAGCTGCTGTTTCAGAGAAGTCCGTTTGACAGCTGGCAGTCAGCACAGAAACAGATTCATATACTCCGTAGTTACGGAGTACATCTCGAGATTTTGCCGGACTTGAGGAGATTTATTCGCCCTGCCCAGCAACCACTTGCCGGTGGGGCCATGAGGTTATTTCTTGAGATTTGCGCTATTTTGGCCATCAAGCTTGGGTCTCAAAGGATCTTTTGCTGAAGACAAGCGAGCTTCAAGGGCTGTGTTGAGGGAATTTGATATGTTCGTCTCTGTTTGTTTCAACGACAAGGAAGTCAAGAGTGGTTGGGCGTTCCAGCAGCCTGAAAACTCCGTGGGCAAAAGTGAAGCTCCCATCACGATTGCCTTGATATTCAATCGGAGGTCCTCGGGTCTCGGGCAACAGTTAGTCAAGGGACTATCTGAAATTTGTCCGTGCTAGTCTTGAAGATCGTGAAATAGTCTGCGGAGAAAGCAACAATAAGCGTGCCTGGGCCATCGTGCTGCCCAACGACTTCATGTCATTCAGACATACGCAGTAATACTCTGCCAATATGGGTTTATGCTTGAGGCGTGATATAACTATGCGCATGGAGGACCGGCTTCATTCCGAATCACACACCGAACAGTGACGTGAAACAAGCTGCGGTGACACACGCCGGGATTTCCTGGTAAACCCTCCCAGAGAATTGCGCGGATTGAGTTCAACACCCCTTATTTTTCCACTCTTTGAATTTCCTTCAAAATCGTGCCCCAGGCTAACTAATCTGAGCCAAGTCTTCTTGAGGCGGAGAACCCTGGCTTGGGTTCACGGCATTTTGGAGATGCCATTGGCTCTTTGTGCCTAGTGGGATCTAGCAGTGGTGATCAGCTAGGTCTATCCCTGTTCGAAGAGCTGACGCTTCTCATGATCGGGGTTGGAGGTGATGCTTGCTTGCCCTGAGACGAACATTTGAAGCGCGTACTAACCGTGATCTTCTTCCGCACTGGCCCTTTCGGGTGAGGAAACGACCGTTATCACATCCTTTTATGCTGCTGGACAATGTGATCAACTCCGCCTGTGTCTTAGCGGGAGAGAGATGGTAGTTAGTTGTGCGCTAAAAGAAATGCATCGGTTGCAGCTAACAAACCTTCTTCTGGGATGATGATCTCCTCCCGACCTTTTTGCAAAGTGCATAATGTCTCCTTTTACAACTGGACTTCAAAAAAGAGCCGATTTCACCTTGACGCGAGCCCCTCGTGGCAGTCGTATTATTGTCTTCATACAAATCACATAACAGTCGATCCACTCGGATTTCTGGGACGAAGCTACATACGACCCACGGCACGGCTGGAGACGCCGACGAGTTCCTTGGAAAGGGAAAACCAAAAGAAGAAGAAGAGGAAGAAGAACGTTCCATGCGGCTTTATTCATCCCCTGGTCCGTTATCCAAAACCACTCCTCTCCCTTGCATGACGCTTTTACTGCCCAACTGGCGGAAGAAATTGCTTTGTGCTACTCATTGCCACGAATTGCGACTACAGTCTCGGGACTCCTGTGAATGTTCTAGATGGTGATCGACATCACGCCCCGAATGTCGTCTTGTTGCCCGGTCTCAAAAAGTATGCGCAGAGCGGTTTTCGATTGGTGAAATAGAATATGCCCGTCATGTTGCCTATCCCACAGCGAATGTCTAGTATTTCAGCCTCGTCCAGCGAATTGACCGGTCGCCCCAACAGGCGGAATATATCAGCGAGATCCGACCTACCCTCCGAACTTCCCAATCGCGAGGAGTTTCGAATGAGAAATAATAATCAGAAGAATCCGCAAGACTCGCTTTTACGCCGACCCGAACAGTTGGAAGCTCCAAGAAATGGACATGGGACCGGGATAACCGCTTCAGATTCCATCAGAAGAAGCTATTACCCGGACCATGAATTGAGCCAGCGGGCGTCATCCCCCCTGCTGGGCCAGGCTTATAAGCGGAATCATCATGCGGCATTATCTTCCTTTCATGCACTCCCAAAACCTCTGCGCCCATCCGGATCCTCTTCAACGCTCCGGTCCGTTTATGATCCTCACGGTTCACTGCCGTCACACAAAAGTTCAACTAGCTCCCGTAGCGAGTTGAGTCTAAGAAATAATTTACCGTCTGTTACGCAACCCGCTCCTGATCAGGCAGCCAGTCATGACTTGAATACTTCCCATAAAGAGCGTCGCCGGTCATTTAAACCCAAACGTCGACCACCAATGATTGACTTGTCGAAACTGTTCCCCAAGCCACGGGATACGGCCGTGCCGCTCCTTTCTCCTCACCGATTGACGACATCGCCGTCTCCCGTCTCTCTTCATTCTGATGCCTCCGCTACCAAGTTCTCCAAGTCCGATCGGATATACAACAATAATAAGCTCACCAAAGCACCAAGAGCAAAGGACGCTGCCGAAATGCGCTTTAAGCAAAGGAAGGAAAGGTTACAACGGGAAGAACAAGACCGACGGCACGATTGGGAGAGGCAGCGGCTATATCAAGAGCAGCAGCAAAAACTGCAGGCTGAGGTAGTCTTTGGGCCGACGTTGTCCCAACGCCGCAAATACGATGGCTGGCGTGACCCGGTTAAATATCGACATCGAACCGGTCCCGACTGGTTTGACGGCCCTGAGGGACAAGTAAGTGATGATGAGGATGAGGATGAGGAGGATATGGCGCTTGGGGAGCAGGAAGCACAGGACACGGTACCAGCTATCCTAGCTGCTCTTCAGGAGGTTAATATTCCCAGGCACGGCAGCTTCAGCTCTGGTGGCCGCTCCGTTTACCGATCCGGCCTGTCGAGAAGTTCAAGCCACATGGCACGAGCTTCACCAAATGATTCAACCATTAAACGAGCTCCAAGCGCACAAGACTTAAGTCAGGGAACTTTCTACCGCCAAACAGCCAGGTTCGGGGAGAAAGTGGCTGGATGGCCACTCAATCGGAGTGCTATCCCTCCCAGCAATGGGCCACCAAAGGTGAATATCGGCCTCACAGTTGTTAAGAAGCCTAGCAAAATATCTTTGAACGATACAAATCTCAATGAAGCCAGTATTCTCTGTCTTTCATCGTCGGAGGATGATGATGACGGCGATGACGGTGAGGATGCTACGTCGAGTTATGTGAATCGAACCGTTTTGAGGGACAGCATTGTCACTCTTGAAGAAGGTACTGAGATCTGTACTGCACAAGCCGTCGAGACTCTTAGACGGCTTTCTATCAAGAAAGTGCCGGCACACTGCCCCAACCGTACACGATCGACACGCTCTGCCGTTCTGGCGAACATGAAGGATTCCGCCTCATCCAGTGTTATATCGTCCAATCCCAGTTTCAGTGGCCCGTTCAGCCAGCGTCGCGGAATTCCAAGCATCTCGGAGCCCGCAACCTCGCCGCCGCTGCCTCCCTCCACCGTTCAAAGTCTCGACAACCGCGGCTGTGGTCCGCAGCCTCAATCGAAGCGACAGAACCCGTCCCCAAGCAATCGGCGAAGTCGCGTTATCGCTGTCACTCGCCAGGAGGAACATCTTCTGGGGCTTATCCGGCGTAATAAAGGTAACATTCCGGCCACTATTCACCGAGAAGTCGAGCTTAACGTGCCTGAACCGGATGGGCGGTTGCTTCATGCTCAGCGGCCGGCTTCGGCGTACAACCCCGACGTTTCTTTCCTGAAATTAAGCCCCGGATTTCCGCCCCGGAGAAAGACGCAATTCCACGCTGATACCAGCGCATTTTCCGATGGAGGCTCGCTGGCCGTATCTGACCTTGGCGACGCGGGAACCGAACATTCCGGCATCTCGCCACGGGCCAGCCTTGTACATTCTGACCCCTTTCCTTCGCCATCTACAGGGTTAGCGTCACCCATCACCCCAACAATGCCCACTGTGCACCGTCTTTCCTCACTCAAGTCCCACCGCTCTCAATTTCCGACGGTGATACAGAGGGAAAGGCGCCAGTCCGGAACCCGCACGGACGTTCGCAGCGCCATTCTATTTGACGCCGGCGAGAACGGTGGCGATGATACCGAACAGGATGTCGATCTACCGATTTGGGCTCTTGGCTGGGGCAATAGTGAACCCTCGAGTATCGCTGTTGCCCATTGATCGATCTATATCCATTCCGCCTCGGTGAATGTCAATTGCTGGCAATGGACTCCCGACGACCTTGATGGGACGTTTTCTTTTTCAACTTTTAATCATAATATGGCGCTTTTTCTTCCTGCTAAATAGGCAGTCAATCCCTAGTCTGAGAGGAGTATATCTCGAAACACTACCTCTCTGAAACGTTGCACACAACTAGTCTCTTTTCTTTAAACTACATGATTCCTGAATTCCTCGGACTTCTTTTCATTCCCGCTGGTGTATTCTGACGCCTGTCGCCGCTTCCAACACTACAGACATTTGCATGATTCCTTCTCGATATTTTCTCTAAACTACATACTCATGATATTTGAATTTTTTGGCGAAGGCATTTGGGCATCGTTTACCGGGATTAGCATAGCATAGATGATAGTAGGAATTTTTGGGAGGACAGGAATCAAATTGTGCCTATGAGAAAGCCTTCTTAACTTGCTGCCTTTGGTTTAAAGGAACCATTTGCATTTATTCCGTCATTGAAACATACCACATTTTACAGATTTCGTACCCAGATCGATATAACTGTACGTACGGAGTACGTGCAGGTGCTTGAACATGGGATATTCAGGCAGAAAGATTCCTGCAGCCCGCCGAGATGCAGGGTATTTTCCCGATGCCCGGCAAACGCCCTTTTAAGCTGCACAACCCTCCAGGGAGCCCTCTGGCCAGGCTTTAGTACCGCCAAAACAAGTAAAGCGGCCTTGGAAACAAGCATTTCTTCACACCAAACAAGGGGCAGAAATATTGTTGTCAAATTTTGAGAAGCTATTCATAGGACTGGGACTCGACTTGAAGGGGTTTGATAAGTTCGATTTTTGTCCGCCTGGTGCAGCAAAAAGAAAATATTTCTCCAGGCTAAACAAGGAGCCAGGAAGGGGTATTTTTGCTGTTATCGTGCGACATTTGTGGATTTCTGAATCCTCTACTTCTGCAGCCCTTTTTCTCGCCTTCATTTCTCTCAGTCCCTATTCCTGCCATATCATTCCTGGATTTGGCATTATTCCGGAAGAATCTTCAAGGAGGCTGGGGGTCACTGAAGTCTGGTACAACAATCCGTACAACACGCAACCTTAACCAGAACCAAACAAGCTGACCAAGGAGCACGCGCAGCAGGTCTTATAGCTTTGTGACATCAGCACATACTACCACACACCCTACTGAATCACACACTTAAGAGCAAGAGAAGGAATTTCTTGTGCCTTGTGCTCATTCTGAGCTACTCACCATGGGCAGGGATGTGCAGAAACAGTCCTCGTGGATGGTGCAACAGGGCAGATATGTCTTTTTGGTTCTGGTATGGACAGCTCCCGTGGATGTTGTTTACCTCAGTTAGTTGCTGCTTTGCTAACCGAGCCCTTGGGTGAGTTGCAGTTGACAATACAATGTTCTTCCTTTGTGCTGGTAAGTGAAAGCCGAACTGTTTCCCTCCTTTATACTGCATGATGGCACCCAGCAAAGGCTGTATTTGCGGGGCTCCAAAAAGAAGCATAAAATTCGCTGACATGATGTGAATTCCCATAGTTGCTTCACCATTCTAGAGTCGCGCCTGTTGTCGGCGGCCAGCGATACATCACTTCCACCGCAGTATTTTTAAATGAAATCGTTAAACTCGCAATATGCCTGACAATCGCTTTGTACGAAGTATCGAAATCTATCCCTCCTTCTCTGCCCGCGACCTCCTTGTTCGGATCCTTATCTGCCGCGATTTTCACTGGCGACAGTTGGAAACTTGCACTACCCGCAGCCCTATACACGATATCTAATTCGTTGCAATATATTGCCCTGTCAAATATGGAAGCGGTGCAGTTCCAAGTTACATACCAGCTGAAACTTGTTGCTACCGCTTTATTTGGAGTGTTCATATTGCGGAGATCTTTGTCATATGGGAAATGGATGGCATTGTTGCTGCTGGTTGCGGGCGTTGCATTGGCACAAATCCCACCCGTTGATCCGCATGAATTAGATCGTCGGACCCATGTATATCTTCCTCGGCGCCTTTCGGATTTGCAACGTCTTGGAGTCGCCGCGGGCCCGGCCTTGAGAAAGAGATCGGCAACTTACGAAGGTATCCAAAACGATATGATTCAAGGGCATCCGGTATTTAATCCTACGACGGGCCTTTTAACAACCTTGGGCGCATGCCTTGCTTCCGGACTTGCGAGCATATCCTTTGAAAAGGTCCTGAGAGACAGTGCGCATTCTACCTCCGTGTGGGTGAGAAACGTGCAGCTGGCCATATATTCCGTGTTTCCAGCTCTATTCATTGGCGTTGTATTCCTCGATGGCGAACAGATTGCTAAATGGGGCTTTTTCCATGGTTATACTTGGACTGTATGGACTGTCATTGCTGTTCAAGCCATTGGTGGCATTGCAGCTTCATTCTGTATCAGCTACTCGGAGTTGGCTTTGCTCCAAGCTGCTGGTGCAATGAGTATAATCCTCAGCTCGCTGGCAACCCCTTTCTTCTTTGACCTTCAAGTTTCTGTCTACGTAAGTTCAGCGAGCTGTTTTCATTCTGCTCGAAAAGACTCTAGCTTACGTTTTGCTGCAGTTCATCCTGGGAACAGTCATTATCCTAGTTGCATGCTACGCATATATCCCCAGTTCATTCAGTCCCAAATCCGAACTCCGTCCACGTCCGCCGCCAATCCGAATCCTAAATTTTGAAAAGGCGAAATCGTCCCCAGACAGCACAGACGGGACGGAGCACGGCTTAACTGCTCCGCCAAACGACTTCTCTATCAAACTACCAACCACACCTTTGATCTCAGAAGCGTTAGCCCTTACCACCTCCCGCCCTGGCTCGCCTTCTCCAGCAGCTAGGGCTCATTCCTCACGTGGCTATTTCGGGAGACAGCATCAGGAGAATTGATTACTTTGATGTATCTGGCTGGAGGTCCAGACACTAACGAACATGTGCATTCTGTGATATCCTGTGATTTAACAATATGGGCATGGTACTGTTCTTGATGGAACTAATTCTTCTTAGACTTTTGATTTTAAGTGGACAAAAAGGGCGTCTTGTTATCATATGCGTTCGGGAAGATTTTTCAGATGAATAAAAGGCAATGTACAGTTTATGATGGGCTTGGAATATTGCTACTTTGAGCGCTTTTCTGTTCACCTCCTGTATTGCCCTGCTGTGCTATTAACGGCTTGACTTCCAGCGTTTGGGGTTCTCGAGGCATTTACAGAAAGGAGATCGACTGGGTGCCGTGCCTGACAATCAATGGCTATATGCAAAAGGAATTTCATGAGCGATTGATTTCTTTTTTCTAATCCAATCCCAACCGAAAGGATATTCTGTTTACAGTCTGTTCTTTTTATATGTTTTCCCCGATTTTACCGCTGCGTATGCTGTGGGTTCGCGAATCTTCGAGAGAGGGGGAGTTGCCTAATCGGGGTTACAGAGGTCTGATATCACGTGCTGGGGCGCTCTTCAACGCACCCTCACTGCTCTTTGACTTGAATTCATTCCCACATGAGAAGAATCGAGCTTCCTCTTATGCTAAAGAGTTTATAGGGCGATATCTACATGCTGGCTGCTTTGTGGCATGACTTTCACTGTGTCTAGACTATGATTTAGCTCTAGCAGCAATAACCCCGAGAAATCATGGATGGCGGGGCTAGTAAGGATGCACGGCAGCTTTTCAACAAGTTTAGGTATCCCGCGGCCAACCGCTCCAGGCTATCATATGGCAATCAGAAACGAGTTGGCTCCCAAGCGGTGGCATCTCGGTCCTCGTGGGCTTCACGGACAGGCCGCCCAGCCGACCCCGGCGATGATATAGCTCAGAATCCGCCAGAGGACGATGAACTGCCACTTGATGCCTTTGGTGAGTAACGCTTAGTTCCCTGCCGAGATTAAGCTAATTGTATGTCAAAAGATCGGGAATTGCTGGCCGAATTGGAGCAGGGACAGCAAGGATCACCTAATAACTGTTCTCAGCCTTATTCCCTTCGAGGTCAGGTTTATACACCTGGGCCGAAACCTTCTAGACCGTACCGCAGTTGTAGGCACTCATTTAGCTGATAGGGCTTCTGGCTTGGTGTGCTAACTATGCCCTACAGCAGCTACAACGCCTAGTGCTCTGTCTCGCGAACTAGCTTCAAGCCCCTTGGATGTGGAGCCTTTTGATAGCCCTTTGAACGGCGTTAGAGGTCGGAATAAAATTGGAACAATTGCTCGAGCAAACAACGACGAAACCAGCACCAGTTTCCATTGGCCCTCTATAACTGCATTTTCGTCGCCTCAGACTCCACGTTCTTCTAACGGTTTGATCCCAAATGCCGAGTCTCGTGAGATACAGTTAAAACATGCACCGCCAGTTATACAGGGGATTCAGCTTGTATCCACGCATGAGCTACCTGATCGTTTCCGATCTATATTTCCTTTTTCTGTTTTTAACGCCATCCAGTCCAAATGCTTTCGCCCTATTTATCTAAAAGATGATAATTTTGTCCTCTCCGCTCCCACCGGAAGCGGAAAGACCGTGGTTATGGAATTGGCTATATGCAGACTCATCTCGACCATCAAGGACAGCAGATTCAAAGTCGTCTACCAAGCACCAACCAAATCCCTCTGTTCCGAGCGATTTCGTGATTGGCGTGCGAAATTTGCAACACTTGACCTCCAATGCGCTGAACTTACAGGAGATACTGATCAAGCTCAACTGCGAAATGTCCAAAACGCGAGTATCATCATCACCACCCCGGAAAAGTGGGATAGTATGACAAGAAAATGGAAGGACCATTTGCGTTTGATGCAACTGATTAAGCTGTTTCTAATCGACGAAGTTCATATCCTGAAAGAGACTCGAGGAGCAACTCTCGAGGCGGTAGTGTCGAGAATGAAATCGGTGGATTCAAACGTTAGGTTTGTCGCCCTGAGTGCTACGGTCCCTAACTCGGAAGACATTGCAGCATGGTTGGGCAGAGATCCCACTACTCAACACCTTCCGGCTCATCGTGAACGGTTTGGGGAAGAATTTCGTCCCGTGAAACTTCAAAAGTTCGTTTATGGATATCAGTCTAACGGCAACGATTTTGTCTTTGATAAAATGTGCGATGCAAAGTAAGTCTTCACACCTGGATGCGGCTATTAGCGACTGAACAGAGGCTTTCAGGCTTCCCGAAGTTATCGCAAAGCATTCGCAAAGGAAGCCCACAATGGTATTTTGCTGTACTCGCAATTCTGCAATCTCAACTTCGAAGAATTTGGCGAAATTGTGGACGACAACGAATGCTCCTCGTCGCTTGTGGAATGGTCCCAAGAAATCCATTGTTGTCCAAAATCAGGACTTACAAGGTAAATCAACTCTTCTAGAATAATGCAAGTTTCTTTCTCCTAACTCAATTCTTAGCAACTATCACAGCAGGCGTCGCATTTCATCATGCTGGTTTAGATGCTGGCGACAGACATGCTGTCGAAACTGGTTACCTTGAGGGCCACATCAGTGTTATTTGTTGCACTTCTACGCTGGCGGTTGGAGTTAACCTTCCCTGCCATTTGGTTATCATAAAGAACACTGTGTCGTGGCAAGACAACCACTGTAAAGAATATGCAGACCTAGAGATGATGCAAATGCTTGGCCGAGCAGGGCGCCCCCAGTTCGATACCAGTGCTACGGCCGTGATCTTGACCAAGAAAGAAAGGGTTGGCCACTACCAAAAATTGGCTGCTGGGTCAGAACCTCTTGAAAGCTGCTTACATTTGAATCTGATAGATCACTTGAACGCTGAAATTGGCCTGGGAACGGTGACAAATCTTGAATCTGCGACTCGATGGCTTGCTGGGACATTCTTTTTCACCCGTCTCCGAAAGAATCCAACATATTATAGGTTGAAAGAAGGATGTGATGAAGTGGATGAGGAGGAATTGATGAGACAGATATGCGAAAAGGACATCAAGCTTTTGCAAGAATGCTCTCTTATCACAACACAAGTCCCGATTAAATCCACCGAGTTTGGCGATGCTATGGCTCGCTATTATGTCAAATTTGAGACGATGAAGACGTTTCTGGCGTTACCGCCAAAGGCTAAAATGTCTGAAATAGTAAGTTTTCCTTTCATCTTGGTTGACCATTCCACGCTGACGCATTATAGATATCCGCCATCGCCCAAGCAGACGAGTTCCGGGAGATCAGGCTTAAAGCCGGCGAAAAATCTCTATACAAAGAACTCAACAAAGCAAATGGAGTCAAATTCCCCATTAAAGTTGATATTGGCCTTACACCGCAGAAGATTTCCTTGCTAATCCAGTCAGAGCTTGGTGGTATTGAAATTCCAACCGCAGAACAGTTTCAAAAACATCGCCTCACGTTTCAACAGGACAGGAATATGGTGTTCTCTCACGTTAACCGACTGATTCGATGCATCATTGATTGCCAAATATCCCATGGAGATTCAATAAGCACGCGGCACGCTCTTGAACTCGCCCGAAGTTTCGGGGCAAGAGTCTGGGATAGCTCGCCATTACAGATGAAACAGATTGATCAAATTGGCATAGTTGCTGTGAGGAAACTTGCAAATGCCGGCATCAACAGCATTGAGTCACTGGAGGCTGCGGATGCTCATAGAATTGACACTATACTGAGCAAAAACCCTCCATTTGGTATGAAACTTCTAGGACGAGTTGCAGATTTTCCGAAGCCTAGAGTCTCATTAAAAATGCTTGGAAAGGTAGCGAGTGACAGTGAGTTGCCGACTGCTTGAACATGTTTGCTGACGTGTTCATCCCAGGAGTCAAAACCGGGCAAAAAACCGGTCGTGAAATTCAAGGCAGACATTGGATTCATAAATGAGAAGCCTCCAACTTTCTTTCACAAGAAGCCAGTGTATGTATGCTTTTTGGCGGAAACATCGGATGGCCGACTTATAGATTTTCGGAGAATGAGGTATGTAATCCATCTGCGTTCTCTTAGCTTCAGGGGCTGATTGACGAAGTGCAAATAAATTGCAGAATGGACAAGAGATTGTTTTGAGAGCGGAGCTCAGTCATCCGTATCAACACATTACATGCTATATCATGTGCGATGAGATAGGTAAAAGAAAGATACTAGAGTGGATTCGATACTCGTTCTAATTTGTTTTGACAGCCGGGACACTGCGGCAGGCCGAATTAAAGCCGAATTTACCTGAATGTTTCTTTTCTGGAATAAAGGATTCAACAGTTAATACTGCTGCTGCTGCTGCCAAACCCGAGTTGAGCACATCCCGAAGGCGTGTTGAAGAGGCTACATTATCCCATAGAAACTCGGATGATTTCTCCAATGACGGTCTGGATGATATTGACCTAATCGCCGCCGGTAAGGACCCTGTTGACCTCATCAACGTTTCGGATCTTTTCTAAAATGAAACAGTGGATAGCTTGAATGTGCGGAGCGGAAAGGAATCTCGGATTGAGAAGCCAAATGTTGCCAAAAATGTTTCTAGGCATTTGGATGACCAACATCCTCGAAGTGACCCCGAGAATCCAACTCAACTAGACAACGGAAAATGGGCATGTAGCCACCGTTGCAAAGATAAAACCGCGTATGTATTCATTTCCCGCACATTTACAAGGCACATACTGAAAACCGAACAGATGTAAACATCTCTGTTGTCGAGAAGGGATTGATCGACCGCCAAAGTTTTTCCAGAAATTGGCAGTTAAGGAATTGATTGGAAGCGGGGGAATAACCAACAGAGAAACGGCACCTACCCATATACTAAGGAAGTCACCAACACAGAATGGTACCCGGATACCAGAACCGAAAAACCTGATATATAGCCAGGACGAAATTGATGTAATCGACCTAACGGGGCCAAGTACCATCATGAAGCCTTCACCGCGGTATAAATACGTGAAAAAAAGGAACGAAAAGGAATGCGAATTGAGCGGGCCATCTGCCCCAGTAAAAAGGCCAGCAGCTAACCCAGATACATCCGGAAAGGGCAAATCAGACGGCCCCGGCCTCTCTTTTCCCAGTTTTACTTATGATGATGAGTTCAAGGACGATGCTAACTGTTCCAGCGAATTTGGAAGCATTGACATAGAAAACCTTTTCCCTCTGGACACGACAACTCGTCTTGAACCGAGCAAACACAGCCACAAATCACCCGTACACCTACGCCCAGTGAACGACTTCAACTACGATGATTATTTTGATATGGGTGTTGAAGACGACTTCGAGGCACACCAGTCACTCGAGAATGAGCTCACAGATTACGAACAATATATCTCGTCACCGGACAAGCCTAACAAGGAGATCTCTGGTCAAACCGTTGAAAGTCCGGCTGACTCCCCATTTTCACGAGTCGAGGGTACAGATTCACCACAGGTTTCACCTTCAAAGTCCACGCTTGACACAACCATCTTTTCTCCTACCGGCGTTGACTCCTTGCTCAACCCGAGTCTCAGCAGTGACTCTCTTTTCTTCCACTCTCCCGTCCTGCCGAAGGCGACGAAAAGATATCGTGATGTTGAAGACAAAGCAGAAGAACATCTTGCTGATTCTGATACAAAACGGGCTCGGCTTGATGCCAGTGGCACTTCGAACAATGCCGCAGCCCTTGATGGATGGGAGGGAATCGACCTGGCATTAATAGAAGAATTTAAAGACCTTGTGGATTTTGTTTGATGTTAAAATTGCTGTTTCTTCCTTCCTTGCCCATCTATGCAGGTAATCTTGAAGGAGCTGCGAAATTATATACATATATTTTCTCTTTGATGGTGGTGTATAAATAGATATATAGCAAAAGGGAGATTCCGCTATTTTTCCCCATGACAAGCAGTTTCGTTACTCCCTAAAATGGAAAGCTGATTGCCCCTATCAGCACTGAATCCAATATATATAAAAACAATTGAACAGAGATTGGAAGAACACAATCTCCAGAGCACGTGAGCATTCACGCTAACTGCCCAGCAACAAAGTGAAGAGAAACTGGTCTGAGAACTCATAGAAACCTTCACTTGCTTTCACAACATTCCACACAAAGTGTTGCTCGCGTGAGTTCCCTTCTGACCCCGCACAAATCAGGCTCGCACAACAAGAGTTGGCTCCTCAAACATTCTGGAACTCCATTCCAAAAGATCTTTATTTCTCTCTTCGTTTCACCCATCTTCGCGTCAAGAGTTAGCTATACAGCATAACCCATAAGTTATATTGTGTCAAGCTCAGCAAAGTGAGTCCCCTCTTCTTGGGTATCATCTCACTGCAGGTGGCTGAACGCGTGTGGAATTGATTTGAGCAGACCAAATCCCAATATCAGAACAATTCACTCAAAGGTTCGTCTCCCCTTTCTTATACTCAATCAGTGTATCCATGCTCTCTTTAATCCAGCTTCATATCAAATGTTCCTAGGTTCAAAGAGCAGTTGAGGAAACATGGCTGACTTCTTTAGATCCAACTACCAAGTAACGAGGTATCCGATTTCAAAATGGTGAAATTCAGCTATGCAGGGGTAAGCTGCCGAAAGTCAACGTGTGGGACTCATTCCTGTTCCTAACTTATGAACGCAGCGTAAGGTCCAGGGTCTGAAATTAGGCCAAACGGTTGCAAAGGATTTGGTAGGTTTATCCAGAGTGAGCAACACACGGCAGCTAACAAGTCGCAGAAAAGACGAATCCCGCCAGGCAGCGGTGCTCGGGGCGCAGCGAGGGAACCTAACGTTGAATTGGACCTCAGTGGAAAACTGCTTACCGACGACGGAGTGCCAGAGATTGTCGATGCCCTTGTCAGCTGCATTACATTCAGAGACGAGGATCATCCGCATGGGGTTGTCAGGCTGACAGAATTAATTCTCAAAGGAACTGGCCTCACGGCAAGAGCAATGGCAAAATTGGCAGCGGTTGTGACATTAAGCAACTCAAGTTTGGCAAAGTTGGACGTTTCTGATAATGAGATCAATATCAACAACAAAGCACAAAGAAGATACTGGCGCAAGTTTTTGGAGTCGTTCGAGAATTGTTATATGCTAAAGAGCGTTGACTTCAGTGGGAATAGGCTAGGAAGCGCGGGTTTTGACGTGATCTGTGAGATGTATCTCAAAAGTGACCTCCACTTCGTCATGCAAAGTCCAGGTGGGAATCCGGACGACGGCGAAAATTTGGACAACATTGGTGGTAAATTGGGGTTGGTTTCCCTAACCGCAAGCGGCGACAATACATCGCGAGGAGCAAATGAAGCAAATACTCCGGAAGGTATGTCAGACAATCCCATCCCGTAGCCGACGAAGTAACTAATTCTTGGGTATGAAAGCTTCTGGGTCAAAAAATGACCAACTGTATCTCAGCACAAGAGGCCTCCGGTCTGTTCCATATCTGATCTTCACGGGGTCAGGAAATACATCTGTATGCGCTTTTCATTTGTGGTGCATGTCTATGGTTCATCTTGAGCCTGAGGAATTGCTCGAATATTTACCCACAGGGAAAGCCATGGCACCCCGTGAAGCCATTGAAAATGGTAAAGGCATAGTTTACTCTCGGAGGGAGTTCGGACCACTGGGACGAAATTTGCTGGGCATCGGCTTGCAGTTTGCTGAAGAATTTTCCAAAGTAAACGAAGATCTCAATTCGCTGGCTTCTGGAGACGACTTGGACCCAAATGAAGTTATCAAAGCTCGGGAGAATTGCAGGAAAACGCAAAGAGAGATGGAACGCGTCAAATATCGGGTTATCCTTAGTGCCCTTACAGCTGAGGGCGTACAATCTGTGGAATTGTGGAAGGTTGCGCTCAAAACGATGATTGTCGCTCGTGCTCTCCTTCTGGACGATGAAGATAAGCCGGAAATCCCCATTAAAAGCACCGAGACCGACGAAGAAAATGAGATAAACAATAAGGATGATGCCAATGGCTTCTCCGATCAAGCGCTGGACTTTTATTACCCTCAGTCTGACTCACCATGGGCCAATTTTGAAGAGGAGTTTCCTAGTCTCCCCGGATCTCCCGAGAAACGGCATACTAAGTCTGCAGAAACCGCAGCTACACCTCCGCCTCCTCGTGGGAAGGGTAACCAAAAACGCAATCACGGATCAAGTGATTTTACTACTCGAACATCTGCTCGCGCTGAGATCCTGAAGATCTCGCCACAAGCCATGACAAGGCCAGCCCCTGGAACGGTATTCAAGCAAGTCGGGCGTTTCGGATTGCCGATGCGCCTATGGACCAGAATCATCGTGGAGGCAATGGACGTAAATGGAGTCTTAAGCCCCCAGCAACAAATGCGTATTATCAGGTATGCATGTGACTGGGATTCGATCACTCGGGAACTTAAGTTGAAGGGAGGAACCAAGGCCGAGCAAATTCGAAAAATCCTTAACTCGATGGACTGCCTGACCTACTCAAAATTTGAGTAGGCGAAGCGAATGAAAAGGGATTGGAAGGGTGGTTTTTTGTGCTCTCGTTAGGGATGCAACGAGGCACAAGGCTGTAGTCAAATAAAGAACAGACAGTCAAGAAAATCTTCTTAAGAAACAGAACAGATCTACCCGTTCTTATAAGGGAGATTTGGATTGCTCAATTGTGTGCTTTGTAGATGCTTGTTGTAGGATGCCATGTTGGGGGTTTTGATGGTGGAGGTTCTGGTTGCCTTTTTGAGAATACATAGTGTCACATGACCAAATCTTATGCTTTCTGCCGGACTTGACCGCCTTGTCTCATTTCAAGGCCTTCGACGACGAGGTCAATCTGTGCTACTTGCTCTGTATTGCATGACTTTTTGCTCTTGGCCCTTGTTTGGCTCATCATGTTCAAGAATAGGGGCGATGGGTTTGCAAAGAGCGTACCTCAACCGCTAAATCTGCAGGAAGATAGCACTTCACCTTCGACCTTCAACGACGGACTTCCTCTGCCGAAGCTATTTGTGTTTGACCTCGACTATACGTTATGGCCCTTTTGGGTTGACACCCACGTTAGCCCTCCAGTGAAAGCGCGAGACAACAACTCGCGCTGCGTAGACAGGTTTCTTTTCCTCGTCACTTGAACCCACGTCATTGAATTCATATTCCAGGCTAACCGTTGTGCCACAGATGGGGTGAATCCTTTGCCTTTTATCCGGCTGTTTCAGCGATCATCCACGCTCTACGATCCCGGTCTATTCCCATTGGACTGGCTTCGCGCACACATACCCCGGATCTTGCTCGTGACATGCTCAAAGCTCTCCATATAATACCATCGTTCTCCGACAATCCTGCAGCTGTGAATAGCCGCTCCGTTCGGGCTTTAGACTATTTTGACTACGTGCAGATCTTTCCTGCTTCTAAAACTCAGCATTTTGCGCGCATCCAGCAAGCTAGTGGGTTGCAATACGAAGATATGTTGTTTTTCGATGACGAGGCTCGCAATAGTAATGTTCAAACTGAATTGGGCGTGACGTTTTGCTTGGCTAGAGATGGCATGACCAAGGAAGAAGTTGATAGGGGTGTCTGGGAATGGAGAAGGAGGATTGGTCTATCTCCCGAAAACCAGCCAGACAGGACGAAGGTGCAGAATTAGAGCGGGCATGGCGATTATGATTTTTTTTTCGCCCCCCTGAAACTGGAAGATCTACTTTTCTTTTATTATACAAGATACCCTGTTATAGATGAATTTGATTTGTATGCATACAACTTTAGAGGACCAATCTTTTGAATATAGTTCCTGCAGTGGACTTGTATGGGGACAGGGGCAAACAGTGCAAAATTGAGCTGCCAAACTAGTCAACTCTATCCATAACCCTAGCTTGGCCCATTCTTTGACGCCAACATCAAAACATGAGCTTTGCGTCGTGTTGAGCTGGTGATAATCATGTCCACCAGCCAGAAACAGCCAACCGCCCGTCCCTCGTCCACTTTAACTATGCCGACGGGGCCACCAGCTACCTCCAGACCTCCACTTTCTGTTCATCCGGCTGCTACTGTCTCAGAAGCGGCTTACTTTCAGGGCAAACACCCCATTAGCATTGGTGCCGGCACCGTTATCCATCCCCGTGCGAAGCTTCTGTCTTTCGAGGGACCAATAAGTATTGGAGAAGGGTGCATTATTGGCGAGAAATCAGTGATTGGGGGACCACAGCCTGCGTCGTCAGCATCAGTACATGCCTCGACGAATGCTGTAGCACCTACAGCACCTGCAGCGCCGGCGGTCACAACCATAGAGAACTCGGTTCTCATAGCACCCCTATCGACCGTGTCCTCGGGTGCTCATATCCATTCTGCTGCCATTATTGACGCGTCTGCTTTTCTGGGAAGGCATGTACGTATCGGGAGGCACGCAAAGGTGTGCGCGCTTTGTCACATACCGGATGGCGCAGTCGTAGAAGATTGGGTTGTGGCGTGGGGTGGAGGAGCAGGAGGCATGGGACTACAACGGCGGAAAAGGGCGAATGGGAGAGGGAACGAGGGAAATACGCCGGGCCTGAACGGCAGGTCTGTCGAAACCGCAAGATTGGTGGTATTAAGCAAAGAGAGGGAGACTTTGTCCAAACTGGTAGGGATTGGAGCCGGTGCTGCTGTTCCGTCGAGGAGAAGATGAAGTGCATTGTGTATGATGTACACATTGGCAATGCTTCTACTGTCCACACGCACAGTATATTGGTGCCCCAGACTTGGACCAGGCGTGTTGGCATGGTCCAGGGAATCTGAACAATGCCTTTCAGTCTTGTTTCTTGCTACATGGTTGGTCTACCTATGCAGCATCCTTGATACCTTAACGGGTTTAAGTCTCGTTTGACTAGCCTAAGCTCTTGAAAAGCGAGCAAAGCGACGGCTGTGGAATTCACTCTTGCCTTCACTAGTCTTAGCTTATGCAGACACGGCCATGGAAAGAGTCTTCACGACTCGTGCTAACAAGGGAGTCTACATTGTAGTTCTGAGTGTGATATTCGGCTGTCCATTCATTTCTGGGGCTCAAAGAAAGCACTCTTATCCTCGAAATTAGATTCTTATTCCTAGAACAAAATAACTAACTAATGCACCTGAATTTTATCTACCGAAATTACAATGTGTATCTGTCAAAGAGGCGTAGTAGCAACCAACCATTCAACAAGGCCGACTCATATACAACGCGATCTCGTCTTTAGACGACGTGCCCTCATACAGCGACAGATCAAGCCCGCAGAACGTAAATCCCATCTTCTGATATGCCTCGATCGCAGGAGCGTTAAGGTTCGATACCTCCAACCACGCATGTTTGGCCTTGTGCGCTTCTCGCCCCCAGGCTAGAGCCATGTCCATCAAGTTCTTCCCAATCCCCTGACGGCGATGATCCGGCGCCACCACGATATCGGTGATGACCAGTCGACCGTTCCACGAACGATACAGCATTTCAACCATCCCACAGATCCGACCGCCATCCGCTGTGGCGACAATGGTGTGTGTCCTCGACGGACTGTATTCCCTGCCTCGGCGGGTAGCATAATTGCTCTCGGTATCGCTGTCGCTGTCACTTTCGCTGTCTGAATACTGTTTGCTGATGGGCGGTTCAACCTGCTGCCGGCGAATGCTGAACCCAAACTCATCAGGAGACGATCTGACCTCAAAGATCTCTGAGGACGTGAATGAGTCATCTAACGACTCGATGGCTTCTCTCTCTCCAGGCTGAGCTTCACGGTATCTCACGATAGGGTCGTCATACTCCATGGATTTCTCAGGTGATGCCATTGAACCTCGGTGTAATTCAAAAAGTTGGGTAAATTAAGTACAAAATTTGATTATTTGTAGATTATTTGGACTTCTAAGTGTCATAGATTGCAGATATTCTCTTGCTGCCTGTACAAAATAGTGGTGCATTTGTTTTCTCTCTTATAGCATCCTGTTCCCGGTATTAGCCATTTGCAGAGTATCAAAGCAGGATTTCCAGTTACCCTCAAGGTTTGTAAATGTTTCTCAGATGACCTTCTGACCAAGTCTGGTGGGAGTTTGTGCTACCAGATGACGAATGTTATGGCAAAAGCAATTACAAAAAGTAATGGTAGTTGGATGGTCTAGGGAGTGATACTGGTTGCCAGGATCATGCACAAGATCTCCATGTTGATGACTGGCTGAGATAATTATAGAGCCCAGGATCACCAAGAAAGGAGCACACAACATGATGGGCAGTAAATCGTTAAGAGGGAAATGTTTTTGATTAGCTTGTGCTTGCAATGCCCACAGACGCCCAGATTCCATTATAGAAACTCTCAAAATAGTAATTAACAAAATGCTGAAAGAAAATAGCTGGATCAAACCCAATTCTGACACAGTAAATGGTACAGCCTATGGAAATAAAGACAAATATAATGCTTATGATTAAAGGAAAGCAGAGGGAGAGAGATGGAGAAAGCCAAAAGTGAGTCGGAATATCCGTGATTCGGATTAAAGGGATGTAGTCCGTTTTATTGCCCAGCGCCGCCACCTCGCATTCTCTTGCCGGCATTGGCATCGGCGTCGCCTCCCTCATCTCTAGCGCGTTTTCCGTGAGGAACGAACTGGCGGGCGTGAGCACTGAGCCCGCCTCTTCCACCACGAGGACTCGCCTGCCCTGCACCTTGAGGGAGATTGCCAGTTTGAACGTGTTGAGCACCACCACGGCCCTGGCCGCCGCCCCTCATTCCTCTACCGCGAGAAACAGCAGAGCCACGGCCCGCGACGTGCTGTTGAAATTGTTGACTTTGCATTTGCTGGTCGGCGTGCGAGGCTCCAAATTGACCATGTTGTGGGCCGCCTTGAATTCCGCGACCGCGGGCCCCCCGGGCAATCGGAAGACCTGACTGTAAGGCACGAAGAACTCCAGCACCAGCAGTAGGCTGAGTGGTTTGAGGAGGACGATTCGGTAATCCAGTAGCCTGCTGGGGGTTGGCTGCTTGATCACCAGCCGCGGTTTGCTGCTGCTGCTGCTGCTGCTGCTGCTGTAATTGGTGTTGCTGTTGTTGGTATTGTTGCTGTGGCTGCTGTGGCTGCTGTGGCTGTTGTGGATGTTGCGGCTGCTGTGGCTGTGGTTCATGCTGCTGGCTTGTTGGCTGTGCAGCGGCCTGCGCTTGTTCGACAGGTTGACGGGGGACTGGCATGGGTGACGCGATCGGTGCTGCTCTCTGTTGAGAAGGCGTCGCTGGTGCTGGTACCGGTGCCGGAGCCGGAGCCGGAGTTGGAGATTGAGCCGGAACTGAAATGGGAGTCGGGGCGGGAGACGCTGGTGGAGGTAGTCTTGGTGCCGCTTGCTGTGCGACTAGTGGCTTTGCTCCCTTTGCAACTTCCCAGACTTCGACTACTGGCCGTTGAGGTGTATCCGTTGCCGCCTTCTGGACGACCTCAAGCTTCGCTTGGGCATTCCTGACTCGTCCCTCAGTCATACTGACTTTCGCTAGTAACCTCTTCTCCGCCAGCTCAACGGCGGAACCAATCTTCTGGTCACGTTCCTTCATGAGGGCTTCCTTTTCTTCACTAAACTTCTTTTCCAACTCTCTTAGAGATTCGGGGTCCCGTTGAGCCTGCCCTTCCTTATTCGCCATTGCTTCCTTCTCTTTGTTGACGGCGTTTCGGATATTGCTCTTGATGATATTGCGGATGGTCTCGTTCTTGGCGACAAGTTCACGGGCGGCTGCGTCAGACAGCACTGGCACTCCTCCTGCCTTCGAAGCAAGTTCTTGTTGATGAGCTGCTTTTAGGGTTTCTAGTTCCTTTTGCTGAGCGGCTTTATGCTCTGCCATCTCGTTGATCAGGTTTTCCTTTATTCTATCAACTCTTTCTTTGACCTTCTGATCTATCTCCGCTTCCTTGGCAGATAAGGCGGCTTCCAATTCTCTGATCCTTTCTTCAAGCTCCCTAACTCGGTCCTCGCTGGGGTGACCGTTTCCAACATTGTTCGACTCTGGCGGCTCAGCAGCGGTTGGCGGTGCTTCTGCGTTAATTTGGGTCACAGGTGCAATGGGTGCAGCCTCTGAACGCCTTAATTTCAACGTGTTCAATTCGTCTCTCGTGCGGTCCAGTTCTTGTTGAATATTTTCTTTCTCTTGAACGGCATTGTTTAGTTCAAGTTGTTTGGCGTTGATGCGGCCCGAGAGTTCCTTCGACCTGGCTTTAAATTGGTCTGTTAACCTGGTACGCAACTCCTGGGTACGCTCTTCCGCTTGTCTCAATTGCTCTGGGAAAGTTGATGCCTGTTCCTCCAAAGTTTCCTTAGCTGATACGGCTTCGTCGCGTTCTTTTTCAAGAGACGCTAATTTCTCTTTCATAGCCTCCAACTCTGCGGGATCAACGCGATCATATTTTTGGAGGATGTTTTGGGTCCGTTGTTGCCAGCGGTCTCGATCTTGCTGTAAGAGTTTCATTTCACCATCTTTGGTTTCCAGATTGTTTTCCAGTTCACGAACGCGCGTCTGAAGTGGCTCAATCTGTTGTTGTAATTCATCAGCGCGTTTTGACTTCTCTTCTACAGATGTCTCCAACTGCTTGATCTGGTTCCGGAGTGTAACACTGCTTTCCCGGAACAAATTGAGCTCATTGAGCGTTTCCATTAACTTGTTGTGATTGAGTGCGTGTCGCTCACTTTCTGCCTCGGCGCGACGCTGTTGTTCGAGTTTAAGGCGCGTATCCTCAAGTTGCGTTTGAGTATAGTCAAGTTGCTGACGCAGTCGCTTGCTTTCCTGGGTTGATAAATGATACTGTACGTCAACGATCTCTTTTTCACGTCGCAGAAACTTAATTACTTCTTGAAGACCTGTAAGATTCGATCCAGATCCTGCTTCGGTTTCATCAACCTCCGGGAATTGAGTTCGGTCGCGTTGAAGAGAGGAGATCTGCTTGGTGATATTCTCCAATTGGCCGTGTAGTATCGTGTTCTGGTTGAGTACTTCTTCGTGACGTCGGCTGAGTTCCTCTATCTCTTTTTCGTATCTACCTTTCATTTCATTCCAATTCTCTTCCTCGCGCGCCAGATTGTTATTCGCCGTTTCTGCTTGGGTCCTCAGCTCTACGACTTCAAGTTTCAATTGATTGGTTTCGGCTCTAACTGCCTGAAGATGCTTAGCGGCCTCGGCGTGTTTCACGAGCTCGTTCTCGTAATTCTGTTGAGAATTTTGAGCTATTTCGGCTTGCGCCTTCAGATCTTGTTGGTGGAATTGGGCAGCCGCTTCGAATCGCTCCAGTTGCTCCTTGAGTCTCGCGATTTCCGTGTCCAGAGACGACTTCTGGTCATCGAGACGTCGCTGGAATTGCACTTCTTCATCACGAAGTCTTGAAAATTCCACATTAGTGGCAGCAAGTTCGGTGGAAAGCTCTTCAACCCTCTTCTCCAGCTCGATGATTTTGGAATTCTTTTCTTCAAGAAGTCTATCGGTATCCTGGCGATATTGTTCATTGGTATCGTTGAGAGCTTGAAGTCTCTCTTCAGTTGCTTGGCTAATCGCTTTGTAGTCTTCGGTTTGCTCCTTAGCATGGGCCAATTCGCCTCTCGCCAATTCCAGGTCACGCTTGAGCTCTGAGACCTCGACAGCTAATTCTTGTTCTCTACTCAACGCGCCTCCTTCGCCAGCTTCGGTCTCTTCGGTGACAGTATTGAAAGCGGGAGCAATAGAAGGCTTGTGTTGAAGGACAGCCAAACGTTCTTCTGCACTCTTGAGTTCAATGGAAAGTTCATCAACCCTAGACTGTAAATGGTCCTTGCTGGTCTTGGTGGCAACAAGTTCTTCACGAATGGAACCGAGACTTGTAATCAAATCTTCAATGCGTTTCTGACTCTGCTCCTGGTCAAATTCTCTTCGAAGGGCTAGTTTCTTCGATTCCTCCGTCTCGTCACCAAGCTTTCGCTTTGTCGACTGCAATTCTGATTCTAGTGACTCTATGCTTGACTGGAGACGGCGACGGGTTTCAGATTCTGCGTGCTCACGCTCGTTGAGCATGGACTGTAGGTTGGCATTTAGTGTATCCAAACGACTGCGTTCATTCCTCAAGGACTCATTATCCTCCACAAGTCGTTTTTCAATACTTTTCCAGAGCTCCTTTTCAGCTTTAAGGTTGGCAGTCTCTCTTCGAAGACTATCCACAAGTCCTTTGGCTTCCACAAGATCCTCGGCCACCTGTTGAGTGCGGAGATCCTGCTTATTCGCATTCTCCATAAGGACTGAATGTCGTTTTTGAAGCTCAAAGTTCTCATTTTTTAACATTTGAAAGTTAGATTGAAGAAGCTCAGCGCGTTGAATAGAAGTTGTAAGCTGGCTATTCGAACGGCTAATTTCGCTCTGCAGTTCACTGTTCTTCCTCGTCAAATCATTGACTTGCTGCTTCAAGGACGAATGGTCGGTAGCCGTTTCGTGACGGAAAGAATCGAAATGGGATTGGAGCTTTCGAAGAAGTTCGGCGTAATCCGGACCTTCGCTAGGCTGAGTTGAAGCGTTATCAACAGAAAAGGGAACTGCACCCAAGGGGAGAGATTGAGAGAAAGGAGTAGTTGTCTCCCCGGTCTCGCGTCGCCGCATAAGCATACTCCGAAATGTGTCTCGTTCCTTAATGTAACTCTTAGTCTGCGCCACAAGACTCGCCATTTCATCTCGATAAGTCTGAACACGAGAACGCAGTTCTTTAAGCTCCTCCTGGTCTTTCTGATAAGAGAGATCTCTCTTACGAGCTTCATCTCCCTCCAACTTATCACCAAGTTCCCGTAACATTCTCCTAAGTGTCACATTTTGAGTTTGAAGTTCACTTAGATTTTTGAATGTTGTCATGTGACGGGTGATGAAACGGCCGGTGTTGTTCAGGTTCTCGGCGGTCTCGTCTATTCCATCGCGGGCCATCTTTTCAAGGTCATCTCGGTTATATTCCTTTTCACCGTTACCAATCAGATGGACTTCCATGACAAGCACTTTCACTTGCGCACTTAAGTCACGAAGTTGCTGGCGTAGTATTTTGCCTTCTCGTTCCAACCCTTCCACATGGCCTTGCCATTTTCTCGCTTCCCTTGTGGCCTCTTCTCTTTCTTTGCTGGCTGCATCTAAAAGGGTCGACATTTCAATTACTGAAGCCTCAAGCCGTGAATGATCCGCACGAAGTTCGTCTATTTCAGGCTTGCTTGATTCCAAATCTTGCATCATTTCGTCCATTGCCGCTTTGAGCTCTTGATTGTTCCTCTGTTCAGCTGCGAGAAGTGTCCGCATTCTGTCGTATTCTGTATACATTTGGGTAAGAGTTAATCCGCCCTTACTCCGCGCTGATCTTGGCGAAAATGAACCGATTGGGGTGCTAGGACGGAGAGGCGTGCTGAAACCACCATTGAGACCGTGAATCGGGGTCGACGGTTGATTTCTGCCAGATGTCACTTCCGATTCAAGTTGCTTCACAGCTAGCTCTAATTCCGCAACACGACGTTCAGCTGCCTCCTTATCGGCGTGTTCTGTCTCACTTTCGGCACGCAGGCGCGACACTTCTTGAGCAGCATCATCTTTGGCCTTCTCAAGGGCGAGTTGACATTCGTGAACACGCTTTTTGGCAGTTTCGGCAGCATTTTGTTGTAACTGAGCCAACCGCGCAGCACTGTCAAGTTCAATTCGGAAAGATTCAGTTTGTTTGATTGTCTCTTCCTGCAATTGCTGAACGGTCAAGAGGGACTCCTCGTATTTTTGCTCGATTTCATCCAAACGTTGTTTGAGAGACGCCTCGTTCCTCCGTAAAGTATCAATAGTTGAGTTGACCTCTTCGTTCTGGCGCTGTAGCTCCGAGATGCGCGCTGCCTTTTCCTTTCTGAATTTCAGGTATTCTGCAGATTTTGTTCGAAGCTCATTTTCAAACCATTCATTGTTCTTCTTCAGTAGCTCCAATTCCTGTTGTAAACTTTGCTCACGGAAACGAGTGCTGGCCGCAGCTGAATTGGCTGTCTGCAATTTCTGTTCAAGCTCAGCAACTTCTCGCCTCAGTGAAACAGTTTTTCGATGCTGGGTGGAAAGCTCTTCGCCAAGTTTATCGTAAGCGGCAGATTTGGATTCTAAAAGACCCAGAGTGTCTCGATTTGACGCTTCGAGCGACGCAATTCGCGATTTGAGGGTACCAAACTCGGCTTCATTGTTAGAGGCAGAGGATTTAAGTGATTCGAACTTCGATTCTAGTTCCGAACGCGCGGTTTCTGTTTCGGCAATTAGTACCAATCGTTCTGGGCGCATAGCAGCGATAGACTCTTGCCTGTTTCCTGCAATTTCTTCCGAAGACTCGAAATCTCTGCTTGGCCTTTCGCGACGGACGACTTGAGAACCTTGACTTTGGCTTCGTTGCCACGTACGTTATTCTCAAGTTCTACCTCTAGTCGTAGTTTGTCGGATTTCAGCTCTTCGGTTTCCCGAGCTTTGGCTGCAATGCCTTCCAGCAGCTGACTGACGAGGTCAACAGTGGGGTGTTGGGTGAGGGCTGTGAAGGTAGATTCCGGAATCGAATAGTGGGAGGAGAGGAAAGGAATGTCAACAGCCGCCGTAGCCATGATTGCAGTAATGAAGAATATATTACTACGCGAAGTTGATCATTTCAGGTGCTTGCTCCCAATCTAACCGCCCTGAGGCTACGACGCGGGAGTCGGATTAATGATCAGTGACAATGACAGCCTCCAAGTTGCTCATGACAAATTAAGAAATGAAGAAATAGACGTCAGAACGTAGTAGCTGAATGGGCTGCCCGTAGTGAAGGCTAGTACTCCCATGCCGAGCAGAGTCTCTCTGTTGTTGGACATGAAGAGCTCAGCAGAGAGTTCAATCAAGCTCTCTCCAGAAGTCGCACTAACCGGTTTAGCCTTAGTCTCGTTTGACTCGCATCCAGCACGTGATATATCCTCTTCCTCTTCTGGAGCCGCCAATCTGCCTCTGATCTTGTCTCTCCTTTGGAAAGCTTCAGTACCTCACTATCCTGATCCTTTTTTGCACGGAGCATCTTCCAATTGATCTTTCTACATGAGACTATGAGGGACGAGGGAGCTGTTCAAGATCTTCGCGACGGACTGGCGTGCTGTTGATCAAACAGACAAGACCATTCCGGGTTGAATTCGGCGTCAGCCTCCTCCCACGATGTCTTACTTTCAGAATCAGATCAGTTCCTTCAGCAGCAGCGTCATTTCAGCAGCCAGTCGCCTTCCACAAGAACGACGGCCACCCGGTAATGGCACTGCTGCAACGACCTCTACCGCTCAGACTTTGTCTTCAACCAACGTAGCCCCAGCTACGGCGAATGGCAAACGGCACGATGCGGATATCGTATATTCCCAACCCGCTAACACGGGTACGGGAAAAGATATCATGACGCAGGTCGTGTTTGCTATCGAACATATGAAGAACAAAGGTGTTCCTCTAACGTTTTCGGACATCCAGTCGTACCTGTCTTTACATCGTCAGGGTCATGATCAGGCTTATATCCATGCTCTAAAGAGAATACTACAGTCACATGACAAAGTCGAATTTGATATACAGGGTGATAACGGCGAGGGAACCTTTCGCTTTCGGCCTCCTCATAATATCCGGTCAGCGGAACAGCTTCTTCAGAAACTCCAGTCGCAACCAACCGCCCAGGGAATGAGTGTGCGGGAGCTTCGCGAGGGTTGGCCAAACATCGTCGAGACGATCAATAAGTTAGAAAAGGAGGGGAAACTTTTGGTGACCAGGAACAAAAAGGATGACCATCCACGGATGGTATGGGCCAACGATCCAACATTAGTTCATCATTTCGACCCTGAGTTTCGGCAGATCTGGGAGAAAATCAAACTCCCGGACCAACAGACTGTTGCAGATGAGCTTGAAAAGGCTGGAATTACGCCTACAAGCAAGCACAAGCCTGTGCAGCGACCAAAGATTGAGCATAAAAAGGTCAAAAAGCCAAGGAGGAGCGGCAAGACTACCAACACGCACATGGCCGGGATTCTACGAGATTACTCGCATCTGAAAAGATGAGCGAGTTAGTGCTAGAATGGACTGGATTATGTCCTCAATAGAAGACATATGTTATGGACGTGGCCCTTAACCGAGTTTTCACAAAGTTCGAGAGAGAGAGGGACGGATTTCGGAGTTGTATGTTGCAACAACTTGGGATGACTACCGCACGTTTTACCTCAAGTTGACATTAAGCAATAGATCTTTTGCTTGCCGTTTTACCCTTTAATGTAATATGCTATTCATTGAGTTGTAGTAGTATTTACATATCGCTCCTCTGAAGTGACCTCCAAATCCCAATGTCCTCTATCGCAAGTAAAAAAAAAAAAAGAGGAAATAGGTTAGATAAGACCAAAGAACGGAAAATAGTGCTACTCTTAGCCCAATCAGCGGAGCAATTGAATGCACCAAATCCTATTGATGCTTCCCGTTTATTGCAGAACCGTCCTTCTCTAGGTATTCTACCAGATCCTCAATCGTACAGACCTTCAAACCCCATTTCTTCCCAAATCTTAAACACCCATCTCTCCTCATCATGCCGCAATCAGTTCTCTCCGCGACATTAGGAGCAACCTCATCTCCGTCTTCCACAAGCTCACAAATCACACCGACTTCTCGCTTTCCAGCTAATCTGCAGAAATCGATGGTGGCTTCAGTATGGCCTTTCCGTTCAAGAACGCCACCGGGCCGGGCGCGGAGTGGGAGGATATGTCCCGGTCGTCGGAAGCTGCTGGGTTGAACATCTGGAGAAGCGAGGGTGCGGCAGGTAAGAGAACGGTCATACGCAGAGATTCCAGTCGAGACTGAGGGGTCATTTGAGTCGATTGAGATTGTGTATGCTGTGCGATAGGGGTCCGTGCCGTCGGTTACCATCTGCGGAAGATCGAGACGGGAAGCGAGCTCGGGGAGTATTGGGGCGCAGACATATCCACTAAAGAATTAAACGGACAATGTAAGCGGTTAGGAAGGGAAAGCCGGAATCGAATCGAATCTCCATCGCTCTGATGTTCAGTGTAGTGCATACCTCGTATGTCGGATCATGAACGCCATTTTTGAGGGAGTGACTGAGTCCGCAGCGATGATCAAATCCCCTTCATTTTCACGCTCCGGAGAATCGAGAACTACGATGAATTCTCCATTTTCTATTCACATCGCAGTGGTATGTCAGCTTATTCACATGGATTTCCAGTTTGTAAGAGTTCTTGGTTTGCAGAAGATGCGCAAAACAGGCATGATGCCACATGAGAACTTACTGAATGCTTCTATGGTTTCTTCAATGGTATTGAATTCCAGACCCTCGTCAGCTACGGCGGAGGGCATTTGTAAAGAGAGAGGACTCCGATTCGAGGTTTGAGCAATAATGGGCCGGGTGAAATTAAATCTGAACGATTTGCAGAGAACGTGGTATCAGACAGTGAGAAAAGATGTCGCAAAAAACCAGTAACTAAAGGGTATCCAAAATAAAGAAGGAGGGAAAAAAAAAAAAAACGTTCGCGGTTGGTGTTTGCGCAATAGTGACTCGTTTCTCAAGATGGCTGATTCTATCCCGAACGCGGGGAGGAAACTTTCACCTCGGAGTGGCGGGACGAGGAAGCGGAAGCCGGAACGCATGTGTGCTTTAGTCAACGCATTTCGTCGGGAATTTCTGAAATCTATCACAACTCGGGATTATATTTGGAGAAATGCAGGGTTAGGACATCCTATTAATATTTTTGATTGTTCGAACTTATTTCGAAACTGGCAACATTTGCGTATGGTCGTTATAAGTTATCAAGGCACAGGCTAACTACGGAGTAGCTACAGCTTCCAACATACTTCACGGAATCCAGCAAGCGAAACGGGAACTTCAAATAAGTTCAACACATCCTTGGAGCTAGAATACATATTCCTGAAGGAAGAACTTTCTTAGGCGAAGTGCCAGCGGCCACTATTCGAACGGTTTTATCTGGTTTACCATACTCCAGAAAATCAGGATTGAAGGGAAGCCTTAACTATACAGTAGAGAATTAAACAGTCGTAAAAGCCCTTGAGTCCCCATTACAAATTGGTCCACGGCAATGCCCCCGGTAGCCAATAGACCTCCTGAGCATGGAGTTGCATTGAGCGGTCGATGGCTGCCAAACACTCCCTTTCCCGTCGTTTCTGCTCATCACTTTCCATTTGCCAAAGCTCGTCATCCTCCTCAGCATAGTGTAGCGGACGCGGATAGAATCCAACACTGCCAATTCGCTCTCCTGTCCAGATAAGGACCTCGTCATCATTGAGATCACCTCCAGTTGGGAGGAGCTGGCGAGCAAAGTCCCCTTGCCCGCGACCTCCTATAGTGACGCGAATGCCTGTTCTGTCTCGGTTGCGATCTCTTATATACCGCCGAGATACCCCTATCCGCCGACTTCGCAATTGAGGGTCATTGTTGATATTCCACGCTCGTACCGGAGACTTGACATCTCGTTCAACCCAGCAAATGTTTCCGTTTGTGTCGGAATAAACTATCTTTGCGCCATGACTTGCAACTGAGAGTAGCTTCGAAGCTGAGGCCGATTGGCGGTTTCGATACACTTTGGATATGTCTACAGTACTTCGGGGCGCACCATCGAAGCTTGATTCAGGGGACGCGGCCGACAAGGCATACATTTCAAGTGACCCCTTTCCGTTATATTCACCGCACGCGACCAATCCGTGACGGTTCCGCCAATCTTGTTCAAGACCGGGATAGAAAACCTCGGGGACAGCTGTTAAGCAACTTAATCCTGCTCCAGAATAAATTGTGTCTTGTAGAAACGGGAAGAATCGTCGATCGTACTGTAGAATGCTAGGAAACCGCCCAGCTACAAAGATTGAATTAATGTTTGGCAGAGGCGGGTGAAGAACAGAGAGAGGCATCGGTTTAGGTAAAGACGACGAGTAGCAATTGGGTGGCTGGGGAGGAGATAATGGCCTCCCGTTGACAGCGGAAAGAACAGCCGAAGTGCCGTCCACATCAACGCTGTTGTCCCGACTTCTGAGCTTTATCCGGCGTCTCGGATCATAGATATGAATATCCATAGTCGTCGCAACGGTTATCGGAGCATCATAGTCAATTGGCGGCTGCGAAAGAGCACAGACGCCCCATGGGTAGTCTTGCTGTGATACAACTTTTAAAGTCACAAGATCAACTTCGCTGACACAATTGCCAACCGCAATATAGGCCCTAGAACGCATAGAGTCAACACTAACACAATTTCCGGCATCCATAAAATCATTAGTTTCCTTTCTCGCAGCTGTGCCAGTTCGCCGAGCTTGATCCATAAACAGGATGCCGGGCTTGCTCATACCAGCGATCCTGCCCCAGGAAGTATACGGGTCATCAGGATGATGCGGACTGTGATCCCAGATACAGACCGATCCGTCAACTAACGGGGCGACCACTTTACTCAGGTCGCCATAAGTAGAACGTCCTAGAAATCCCATGCCTTTAACCTCATTGCTAAAACCTTTGTGGTGTGTCTTTGTCTCTGTTTGCTGAAACCACTGAAGCGAGATGGGCGCATTCCGCGCAATATACTCGGAATACCAATTGACATCCTCTATTTCGTAGAGGGGATATCGAGTTTCTGTTGACGACGCCGCAAGAGTCACCTGATGGTTATTTCTTTTCGCAGGGCAAGGAGCCCGGGTATTATCCCCCACACTGAGGATATAACGATGATATCTGTGAGACATGGGATTGGTAGCTTTGCGAAAAGTACCAGCGGCATTACGTTGAGTAGTTTCATAAGACAGCGACCGCCACAAAGTGTGGTCGCGTGCGGCAACAAGGCAAGCTTTGGAGACAAGCTGCAAATTGAGGAGATCCTCAGGTGTGAGATCTGCTAGAATGGATCAGCATCTTGCATTAAATAGTTTCGGTTTGCCATACAGCTGGTGATCTTTGAGATCAGTTCTACTGGTAACTTATCCATGATTGCAACCTACAGCATAGCCGAATCACTTACACCATTAGTCCTGAGATGTTGTCCAGAAGCCAGACAAGACAGAATATCCACGAATTCCATGCTGAGTCATCAATAGTGAGCGATGATGTAACTGACTGGGACTCCGGCCTACAGATCGGATCGCTGAGGGTCTAGAATCTCACGGGGTTTCCTTAAAAGTATGCTCGTAAAGTAGGTTACACATTGGAGAACCTTGCGCGGTGTTAGTTGGCTAGGTTAACTATCCAAAGGGTTTTGCTGATAAGGCAAACCCAAACGTTTTATCAACGCGTTTGCTTCTCCACCGGCCGATGCATTTTGAGATTTGTTTCCCAATAATAGGGTAGGTAGCCGCTTCAAGGTTGTCGTTAGAACTTGCCTGATCAGTTGGTTGTCTTGTGTCCTCGGCGTGGCAAATGAACGGGCGTTCAGTCAACATGATTTGACCACAGAGAAACAGATATCAGGTCATCGTGGTCTGTATGCATGGGTAGGTAAATGGGACATTTCGATCATCATTGTTTCACCGCGTAGAATGCAGATTTGACATTTGGAGCGCCCAACAAAAAGAGACTAAATATCAGGTCTCAAAACGGCATCTTTACATAGGACTGTAACCTTTTTGAAAAATCGTCTCCATTCAAGCGGATCGCCTTTGACTTTGACGAATTCGACCTCAGCAATCCCTTCTGCAATAACCTCAACAATGATATTTCCGCGGAGGGGACATTTTCTATCGTCATTCGTACGAACTCGAATAACAACTGAGGATTCAGATGACTTCGGCGAAACCGGGCTATGAAGAAGCTGGAGAGCTTCACATATTCGTGGCACCAGTAGACTGAGAGGCCAGCTGGAGAAAAACCTTGTAAGCCCTGAAGAGGGGATGATGTCTCGAAATGTTCCGGCGTTTTGCGTCCGGCTGAGTGGAACGGATGGCGTTGCTGAAAATTGTGACATGTATGGTTCATCCATAAGGCGCTCTGCCAAGATAACATTGTCTGCTGCGTTTGGCATGTCTTTGGGCTGTGAAGCGGATTGGATGCCTGTTGTCAAGCGTGGCGGGCCATCCCAGTCTATTAACATATCGTCTGTCGGGGGTTCGGGTTGGGTGGAAGTGAATTTCGGTTTTATGTCTTCGTGTGACTGGTCAATCATCGTTGTATCTTGATCGATAGGAGGTTGACTCTGGCGGAAGGAGAGAGGGTCTTGATTGAAGTCTATGTGCAGTGACTCGAACATTGTTGTAGCCATATTGACTGTGTTAACGAGTCTGCCGTTGGAAGAAAGGTAATTGTTCGGTTTCGTAAACCATGGATGGCGACGTACGTCCTGCATAGAAAACCGTTTGGAAGCATCGATCTTCATCATGCCACGAACTAATGACAGCACAGCAACTGGAAGACGCTGCCACAGCTCATCCTCTGGTTTTGCATTTGTTTTGACATAGTCACAATACTCGTAACTCTCCTCCGTGGGACTATCCCAAGGGGTGTTCCCAACCAACAAAACGAATAGGACAACCCCGCAAGACCAGATATCGGCCAAATCCGCCATGTAGCCTTCTCCCCGTGACTGCCTGCGGCTACTGCACCTTATCACTTCCGGTGCAATATATGGAGGGCTTCCGCAGAGTGTTGTACACCGCTTCTTATTGCCATTGTATTCGAAAAGCGTCGCCAAACCAAAATCGGCAATCTTCAGATTTCCATCGGAAGATAATAAAATGTTCTCAGGCTTGATGTCTCGGTGTCCTACTCCTTTGGAGTGCATGAATCCAACAGCATTGACGAGCTGCGTGAAGTAAACATGGGCGATATCTTCTCCCACCCCCTCATCAGCTTCGATTTTGTCAAAAAGATCACCACCCTCTGCCAATTCCATTGCTATCCATCGCCACGTTTCATTCTCATCGGTACTAATAAACTTAATGATGTTGTTATGGTCTCCAACATGTTTATGCAGAGCCACCTCCATCTGAAGCTGCTTTGTGGTGATGCGCCCATGACGTGCCGCGTAATCCTTGTGAATGAACTTGACAGCAATGACGGGGGTCTCGGTTCCAAATGGAACTGCTTTCTTTATGCTATGTTTGACGTTGTCAGCTTGTATGTACCGTGAGCTGGGCGGGGCACAGTTTGTCGAGAGGGGAGTACCAGGCGTAAGCACCCTGCCCAATCGTCTTGGAAACAATGCGAAAGGGCAGGCCCTCAGGCAGCGGAGCCAATTGCGAGTGCTTCATCAAAGGCGATCAGAGTCCTCGCATTGAAAAAAAAAAGTAGAATTTGCCAGTTCAGCACCACCACTTTGTTCACGAGGCAGATGGCGGGAGTTGTTCTTGTGAGGGGTAAGTAGTCAAAGCAAGCAAGGAGGCTTGAACCCATGTAACTATATGACAAGGCAGACCTTTTGAGCCCGGCATATCAGTCAAATCGAAGACCGGACGCGACGCGTATGTTTCATCTCAGTGCGATAATGCTGCTCTGACTGGTTGCGGCGTTGCCTGGGATTTTTCACGTGTCAACCCAACTAACCAGGGCTTAACTATCGATAAGAAGTGGATCGCACCTCGTCACGCTAGCCAGCGGGTGTCAGCTGGTTGCCGGGTAAACAAACACTGCTTGGGGCTTCTTTTTGTTCTGGTGTTCGGTGCTCCAGGTTCATTTCTCCCGCTCCCTGGAATCGATTTCTGGCTGTTTAAAGGTGTCTTCAACTTCCTCTTCGAATCCATTCATTTTTGTGCAAATCAAAGAAGGTGGTCTGCGCAACACAATCCTGTATACACAAGCAGTGTTATCTTGGTTCTCCGGCTCTTGGAATATTATATTTTGCCCGTACACCATTGACTCCTTGAGAAAAGTCTTGTTTTGGGACTGAGATTGAGCTCACGATGGATTACGCTATGGAGGATTCCCAAAATGCGGCCCCTGATGCCCCTTCAGTTCAGGAGACTTCAAAGCTGCACCCTACAGCCACCAAGACCGAAGCTCAGACTGTCACGAAAAGGTACTTCCAAGACCCAATACTTCGCTCTCTGGCAAAGGCAAATGCTGATAATGGTTGTTCGTCTAGATTACAGAGCGAGCTCATGCAGCTTATGATGTCCCCTTCACCTGGAATTTCCGCTTTCCCAGATGCCGACGGAAACTTGCTCTCTTGGACAGCCACCGTCAACGGACCGGCAGATACCCCGTACGAGAATCTCGTCTTCAAACTCTCCTTCAGTTTCCCTCCGAACTACCCTTATGCGCCCCCGACCGTGTTATTCAAAACCCCAATATACCATCCAAACGTCGACTTTTCTGGCCGTATTTGCCTTGATATCCTCAAAGAAAAGTGGAGTGCTGTGTACAATGTGCAGAGTGTTCTTCTAAGCCTTCAAAGTCTGCTGGGCGAACCCAACAAGTAAGTGCAGCATGCTTGTTGAATAAGACAATGACCATGATATATCCAGTGCTGACACTCTTTATCCGGATACAGCGCAAGTCCATTGAACGGTCAAGCTGCCGAGCTGTGGGATACCAACTCAGAGGAGTTCAAGAAACATGTGCTCGCTCGACACCGCGAACTTGACGACGTTGAATAGTTGCATGTATGGCAGTTAGATGATAACATGTTCATATGGCAAGGACTTGATTTTGGCGTTTCGAGTTTCTAAATAGCCTGGCAAGGGAGTTATCCGGGGTAATCATAAGGTCACGAATCAACGCCATGACGGAGTTTGGCTTGACGATGTGGGTTTTGGCTTTCTGATTTGTTGGGTTCAGATTCTGCATCACGTTCTATTATGGCTTGGGACGAACGGTTTTAGCGACATAGCATTTTTTGTGTACATGTCAATGCCACCACTTTGATGGCTGCGCATCCTCTAGCATTATATGCGTGGTGGTTTGGATGTTGAACTCTCCAGTGTTAAGTGTTTTGTGTATAAGCTGGAGAGATAATCTCAATTGCCCATCACCTTGGCTAGCTAGTTCAAACGAGACGATTCCTCTTTTAAAAAGATCGAAAATTGAATATTAATACTTGGAAGCCAAACCAGGCTAAACCGCGACGCCCTGAAAGCATCCGGTTCTTGGCGAGACTGCCTTAATCTGACCTCATGCCAAGCTTCTCGGTGACTCAAGGCCTTCTTCACAAACATCGAAGTCCGACAGACAAAAGCCAAAAATTCCCTTTTCTTTTCTTTTCTTACCCTCAGAATTGGATGGAAAATTCGAACCTAGCAGTACGATGTGAAACGAGCAATGACTTTATTTCTACATTTTCCCTCCCAAGGAGGAATATCTGGGAGCGACCACAAAACACGGTGGAAACCGTTTTCTTCAAGAAAATTTATTATCGCGTTGGGGTGCAAAACCAAAAGCCAGACACCGATGAATGGCGTAACTTCCTGTGTGGGACGGCTATCCTTATGATATCCTTATGATATTTATCTCTCGTCGGTGACCAGTAATCCGGCAATGCTCGCACTGCTCAGGGTGCTAAGTGCACCTGTTATCATTGCACTCACGGCGACCCGTGTCACATCAGCTGTCCGACCGGGCGCGAGCTGAGCAAGAACGCCAATTTGGTTTCCTAGCGAGCCGATATTCGCAAAACCACAAAGGGCATAGGTGGCAATTAGGCGGGAACGGGGCGAAAGGGTCGCATATTCCGGCTCGGTTTGGAGAGCACGGTACGCAACAAACTCATTCTGGCCAACAAGTTAGTGAAATGAGAAGGGCAGGCCTGGTATCAATTTGGCGAACTTACAGCAATGAGTTTGATTCCGATCAGTCGAGAGACCTTAAGGAGGTCACCATTCCGGGGGACACCCAATAAGAAGGCAATTGGGTAACAAATATACCCGAGAATGAGCTCAATAGTGAGTGGTGGATCATTGATGTTGAGGTAACGACCCCACCAAGTCAAGAGCCCGTTGGCGAGTCCGATCAAGGAGATTATGCACAGCAATGTCGCCGTGATCATTGCTGCGATTTTCAGACCTAACCAGGCGCCTGTTGCAAATGCTTGGAGTGCATTGACCGGTTTATTCCCCTCGTCATCTGGTATTACCACCCGGCCCGCCGTTAATGTTTCCTCTGTCTCGGGATAACGCATTTTTGAGACGGCAAGTGATGCAGGTATGCTCATGACACAAGATGAAATCAGAGCTTGAGGGTTCACACCAAGCGCCACGTATGCGACAAAAACACTTCCAGCAATGGTTGCGAATCCAGAACACATTACCTGATGGATTTCAGCCATGGTTAAATAGTTGATAAATGGCCGAATTAACATAACTGATTCACCTTGGCCGATGAACGGTGATGCTGCAGCAACAACGGCCTCTGCACCTGAAACCCGCATTGACCAGAAGAAGAAGACGGCAAATTTGCCAATGAACCACTGGATGAAATGGAAATAATACATAAGTTGAACCAAGGACACAAAGAAAATGATCGCGGGCACCACTGCGATAAGGAACCAATGAATTTCGAGAACCTCGCTGCTGGTCAAAAACTCGGTTCCTTTTCCAGCGAAGCCGAGAAGGTCAGTGGCGCGCTTAGAAATGAAGTTGAATATATCATAGCCGACTCCGGTACGAAGGACAAATAACGCCATGATGAATTGAACGAGCATGCCGACTATGACGGTTCTCCATACAATTCTCTTACGGTCTTTAGACGTAATCCAAAGGCCCATTATAAGCACTGCCAAGCCGAATAAACTGACTGCACGGTTTCCGCGAGTATTGTCAGCCGCTTCTGGCGAGGCGAACGCGCCTATCAGGATGACTGCAACGACAAATGCAGCGCCGGCCAGAGTTTGAAATCTTTCCGGAATCAACGGAGCGGAGCGGCGAGCTGTATTTCTCCATATCCAATGTATCGGTTTGGTAATGATGGATATCGGGATATAAAAGAACACCAGGCGAAGGGTGATGCAGAGGTAAACAAGGAACGGGACAACCCATCCCAGGTCTTTTCGACGGAGAATAAGGCCAGTTATCCACCAGCTGCAATGCGTCCAATTAGCTTTAGCTTGTGGGCTTCCAGTTAAACTGATTTCCTTGTCGATGCACCAAGACCCCAATCCCCATTCAGAGGAATGTTCGTCGTGGAAGCCTAGTGCGGAAACACACCAAAAGTAAGAATGGACTTACCCAGTGAACAAGAGCCAGATGACCACATGGATAGCAATGCGGACTTGCATACGATGACGGCGTTGCCATGTTTTGAACTTTCCTCCTTCCGTGCCATCCGTATCTTCCAGGTCGGGCTTTTGGTCACTAGATGCAGCGCCATCTTCCAGTTCTTTGGCATATATTTCTTTCTCTTCGTTCTTCTCGATAGACGTACTATGATGCGTGTCGTGATGCTGACGATCAGGATCTAGTGTAGGCGTTGGCACCGGTGCTTCCCCAGTGCTTCGCCGTTGATCAACTGGAGATGTTGAGACTTCCATAGTAGTGCGCCGTGTTGAAAACAGTCCGCACTAAGAGATGTTCGCAGTGGAAAAGGCCAGAAGCTCCTATATCTGAACCGACTTGCCTATCAAAGAAACGATTCTTGGAGCTGCGAAGCACGGATAATATAACTGGGCTTCGATGCGGGCGATTGAAACCCCGCATACACAGATTTGGGAACCCAAACCAAATTACTCGAAAAACTTTCAGAATCCTAAACTTGGGAGGGGATCAAAGAGTATGTATCTCGGGCCATTAGGCGACATTCAACATGTACCGGAACTCAACGAGTCATGAGCGAAAAAAAAAGGATTAAAGTGCGAGGAAGTCTTGTTCAATTGTGTTTCTTAATAAATGCAATGATGGCAAAACAGCTACCCCGTCAATCAGATTCCACGGCGAAAAAAATATTTTCTTCATGGGTGTCTATTCGATAGCTGTGTAGTGGGATGGCCTCCGAGTTCGTTGCCACCACTGGCTCAAGGTAACAAAGCTGTGGTAAGTTGGACTGCTGGCCCAGTCTGGAGCTAATGCACAGGTTGAAGAACGTTTTGAGAAAATGGTGGGACGTCGCATTGAAACGAAGGACTGGCATGCATGTACTCCATACAATACATGTTGTACATACATTATATTACTGCGGCCATGTTACACATTTTACCAGATTTTATGCTGTGCCTTGATACGGAGGATGGGATGGTGGAAACTTGAAATGCACAGATGAGAAACCTTTTAGCACCGTGAGAAAACTGTCGATCAATGAATAGTCGGCGAATAACAGAAGGCCTTGCGCTTCCGCTTGGGAAGGTTACATCCCAGGGTTAACGAGATGTAAGCAACATGGAAGCTCTAAAAGCAACCCGTGCCAAGGTAGCCGAACTGCTGCGAAATGGACTTTTATTAACGTGTGGCAGAGAATGTCATTGACCGTCTTGTATAGACCATTCATTCATTGCTATTCTTTGATATCTTGTATGCGTATACCCCATACTCTACGGAGTACCCTCTTGCGGTACTATGGGGATGGAAGCTGTCAAGAAGGTTGCGCCAAAAGGCTTGTATACTAGGAAGAATCATATGCGAGCTAAGACTTGCCTGAGCACACGAGAAAGTTTCGATTTTGACAGTTGAGAGTGATCATTTGAATAACCTACCAAGCCCTTCGTATGATCGTATCTGCATGAAACTTTGGCAAATGGCGGCGGGATCTCTCCCGCTGTTGCAGCTCTAAGACTCCGTCGCTACAGAACTACGAGAAAGGAAAATAATGCACCAAAGTCCACTTAATCGTCGACGTATATTTTCTGTCTGCTGTTTCGAGAATCGAGAATATGGCGGGACTAGATACGGAGCGCTTTTGTCGGTTCCCACAGTCTTGGCGATTTTGGAGCGGAGATAGGCGAGTCACATGACCAACCTACTTTCACTAGCCTTTCCTCGGGTGGGTCTGCGGGGGGGCTTTAAATAGACGACACGCTTCATCTCGATTTCGGCAATAACCAGCCACTTAGAGGGAGTTGGCAGCCGACCCCGCGCGGTTCTCCAGCTTCAAGAGATCCCCAGACAAAATTGTGTCCTTGACACCCCCATAATATGGCTTGTGGGGGGACCGAGCCCTAGAAAATGCCCCGACTCGGACGTTTTACAGCCGAGCGAGTCAATGGGGAATCAGCTCCAAGTTAGCCAAGCTTGGTCAATTGCCGTTGGTCCGTCAAGGATGCTTCGTGCAGAAAATCGAGCCGTTGCTGCTACATGATCCTTGCTGCCCAACTCCCAAATGCAACAGTTAACCACCATTTAGGCCAGGCTGAACGAGAGACTAGAACACTCCCGTGAGCTGATTCGGAGTTAATAACCATGGCGAATACCCAGGAAGGAATGCCCGAGTGCCCTGAATTCTTCAATTTTGCAATTGACGTTGTTGACAAATGGGCGGCGAAATCTCCCTCACCACAGGCGCTGCTCTGGGTCGATCAAAAAGGCCAAAATCCGCTATCACTGGATTACGCGTATTTCTCGAATCGCTCTCATCGTGCCGCTGAGCTGCTTGCGCGCCTTGGTGTTCAAAAAGGCGACCGGGTTATCATTATCCTTCCACGAGTTCCAGCCTGGTAAGCGTCATCCGAATACCTTGAGCTTGAACGGGGGCAAAGCGGTCCTGACCCTACCCTTCTACTCTTTAATAAGAAATCTATGGTTAATAACAATGAAATCTTGAAGGTGGGAGATTGCTACTGCAGTTATACGTATCGGCGCCGTTGTATGCCCTTGCACGACCTTGGCAGTAGCCCATGATATCCAATATCGAGCTCAAGCATCTGGAGCGACAGTGTTCATTGGGGACAGTGTGAGTCTGGAAAAGTTCAACACTGTTCGCGACCGGTGCCCAAATATTCGACTCGTTCTTCAGGCTGCAGGTACTCCCCTTAAGGATACCCTGCAATATGCATCTGAATTAGAAAAAATTCCCACGGGATGTTTATTCAATGGCGAGACACGCAGGACCAAATGGTCGGACCCATCGATGATATATTTCACTTCCGGAACAACTGGAATGCCTAAAATGGTGCTTCACAACCAAGTCTCGTATCCTTTGGGTGAGTTGCAGCTATACTCCCAAGGTCCGACACCCAGCTCGATAGCTGACAATGTGTCAACAAAGCGCACATTCTGACAGGGCGGTTATGGTTGGATTTAAACCCCGGAAAACTTTACTGGAATTTGTCCGAACAAGGTAAAACTCTCCCATTCGAACTAGAAATCGCACGTCTCAGTTCGATGCCCTAATCAATATTTTGATACTAATCCTATAACTATAGGTTGGGCGAAGGCGGCTTGGTCATGGTTTGGTGCCTGGAACTGCGGCGCCGCCCTGTTTGTCCAAGAGACCGTTGGCCCCTTCAGCCCAGAACAGGCGTTTGATAATCTCCACAACTATCCAATTACTACCTTGTGTGCGCCTCCAACTGCGTATCGCCAATTTGTGCTACCTGCATGGCAGGCATACTTTCGTCGAAAATCGCCAATGAGACTCGAACATTGTGTTGGTGCAGGTGAACCGTTGAATGATCAGGTTATTAGAACTTGGAAAGAAATGTGTGGACTCGAGATTCGAGATGGCTACGGGCAAACAGAAACGACATTGGTTTGCGCCAATATCAAAGGAAACAAAGTCAAATTTGGTTCTATGGGAAAGCCCCTGCCCGGCGTTCCATTAACGGTAGTCACCCCAGAGGGTGAGGAATCTCCCCCAGGGGAGGAAGGCGAAATCGCCATAGCCACTACGACTGCGCGAGGAGCCCGGACGTTCAATATCTTTGCGGGCTACTTACAGGCGGACGGCACCATTTCGCGACCTATCCGTCAGGGAAAAGATCGATCATGGTATCTAACTGGCGATAGGGCATTCAAAGATGAAGAAGGATACCTATGGTTTGTTGGTCGTTCTGATGACGTTATAAATTCCTCGGGCTACAGAATCGGTTAGTGGAATCTCACGCTCGTCTGAACTCTTCCTCATTCCTTGACTTCTCTCTTCACCTCCCCTGTCTTTCCCCTCCTTTCATCTGTTCATCGAAATTCACCAGCCTAAATATATGACGGAAAGCTAAATTCTATATCTTAAATAAAGGGCCTTTCGAAATCGAGTCTGTCCTCAAGAAGCATCCCGCAGTGATTGAGTCTGCTGTCGTAGCTTCCCCTGATCCCGCACGCGTCGAAGTTGTGAAAGCTTTTATTGTTCTACAAGATGAATTTAAGTCACGAGATCCCGCCACGCTTGTCTCTGAATTGCAAGATTTTTGCAAGCGGGAGACCGCACCTTATAAGTATCCCAGGCGCATACAGTTCGTGGAGCCCGGGTTTTTGCCCAAGACCATTAGCGGGAAAATCAAGCGCGCTGAGCTGAGAGCTTTGGAGAAGAAGTTAGCCGAAAGAGCTCAAGGGGCAAAGATATAACGGGCAATGTCCAGACAGACAGTTACTTCTCCATGTACAAAACTGTTTTTGGCACTTTGAAACTATATAAGATCTAGACTGATTGTTTGTGCTGGTTCAGCCCTTTTTCAATGATGGCTTTACATTGCAGTTTCTTTCATATCCCATGGTTCGCGGGCAAATTAATGTGAACTCAATGCACCATTTATGGTGTTGCATCAGAAAAGCAAATCATACATGCTGGGTATTTGATGAAAGTACTCTGTAAATCTTCTTTAATAACCCATGAAAATGAAGTGTAATATATGTGCAGTAAGCTGGAGGCAGATTACATATTTCTGGCTACAGAAGTGGTTTGTTGGTTTTCTGGCAAGTGGCTCACTGCACAGGTAAGTTAACTAGGGAGGGGCCATCGGAATGCAACTCTTACTCCACACATATATAGCACAATATACATTATAGCTGTTTCTTCTACAGGTAACGGAGTATTTTGAGCAAATTAGTGTCAAATGGCTTCGTCATTGCAAGGCCAGTCTTCCGATGATTGGGAGGCCGAGGAGGGCATTCCCCGTTTTGACGACCCATTCATCCAGAGGTACCTCCGAGGCAGAGAAGCCTTGATTGAGGAGGAGAAGAAAAGGCGCCACGGTAAGGTGCTACTGATTACCGCGTGCTCCGGTCCCGTTTTGACTTGCCTTTTCGTTTTTTGAAATATGTGATGCTGAATGATGGCGGTTAGATATCCATTTTCGAAATGCTTTGTCGCCGATGGTGAGAGAGGCTTGTCGAATCGTCGAGTATATCCGCGCCAAGGAGTTCAGAGATGTCTGGAAAAAGGACGTTGAGAATGAACTGGGAGATGAGATTATATTTCCTGGGATGATGTTCCGCTTGGCGAGAGACAGGATGGAGAAGACTGACCTTTGGAAGATAATGACGAAGATGCCAAAGGGTGAGTGCACTCTCCTCGCCTTCACACGGGTCATTTGCAGTCAGTTAACAGGGGGCAAAAGGTGCATTATTACATAGTCATCTAGAGGCAATGATTGATTTGGATGTCCTAATTGACAAAGTACTCAGCCTGCCTGGAATGTATATGGCATCTTCGAGTCCCCTGGTTTCAGTGAAAGAGCTTGAGAACAGCCCGCTACACTTCAAATACTCCTCGGTGCCGTTGCAACCGCAGGCTGCTTCTACGCTCTGGGAACAGGATTACCAACCTTTGACTTTCTCTCCCGTGGCGGAGGTTGCTGCAGCATTTCCGACTCGAGGGACGGAAGGATTTAGAGAATGGCTCAAAAGCCGATGCACGATTGGCCATGAGGCTTCGCTAAATCACCACCGTGGGATAGGCGCGATCTGGGAGATTTTCGGCCGGACTTTCCAGGTTGTAGACTCGATTTTATATTACGAACCTATCTTTCGTTCCTGTCTGCGGCGCATGCTGGCTGAGCTACACCAAGATGGAATCCGGTATGTCGAGTTTCGCTTAGCGTTCGATTTCGTCTATCAAAGGGACCAATGCAATACTGTTGAGGACGATTATGTGGCCTTTTTTGAAGCATTTGACGAGGAAATTGACAAGTTCATGCAATCTGATGCTGGAAAAGGGTTCTATGGGGCTAGAATGATTTGGACTACCATGAGACGATATTCGAACCGAGAGATTGCGGAAAGCATGAAGCGATGCATTGCAATAAAGCAGGAGTTCCCTGACCTCATTGCGGGATTTGATCTCGTCGGTCGAGAAGACGAAGGAAGACCACTGGTGGATCTGGTGCCCATCTTGTTCTGGTTCAAGAAAGAATGCGCCGTGGCAAACGTCGAGATTCCGTTTTTCTTTCACGCTGGGGAATGTCTGGGAGACGGGGACGAAACAGACCGAAACCTTTACGACGCCATTTTATTAGGCACTCGAAGGATTGGTCATGCCTTTTCCCTTTATAAGCATCCGCTGCTGATTGACCTTGTGAAGGACAAGAAAATCCTCATAGAGTGCTGCCCTATCTCAAACGAAATCCTGCGGCTAACAAGCTCGATTATGGCACATCCGCTTCCGGCATTGTTATCCAGAGGAGTTCCGGTCGCTTTATGTAACGACGATCCAGCCCTGATGGGCTACGGCAAAAATGGTCTCACCCATGATTTCTGGCAAGTCCTTAATGGGCTCGAGAATACGGGCCTTTCTGGCATTGCTACCATGGCAGAGAATTCCATCCGATGGAGCTGTTTTGAGGACCAAACCCAAGCAGAGTGGCTGCAAGATATCAGGGATGGGATAACAGGCGGAGGGATCAAGGCTGCTCGCCTGAACGATTGGGTTAAGGAATTTGAACAGTTTTGTGAATGGGTGGTGGTTGAATATGGTCCAGAGGTCCCAGATGAAAATGAATAGCTAATTGACAACTCGGCCGGGGACTTTGCTGGGTCCGGATCATTAGAATTCACTTGTTCCTGTGGATGTCATGGATTGGAGGGTCAGTGATGCTCACTAGCTAGCAAAAAAGAACAAACTTTTGGAACAAAACGGAATTGTCCCAGCGTTCCACCAAAATGATGACATTTGTTCTGGATTCATGTTTCCATCCCATGTTGAATCAACCGCTGTTTAGCTGCTGTGTTAATGAGGAGGGCCCATCATGACTGGAATTCGCCATCCAGCACCCTACTGTGCAAGCCCTCTGCCCATTCTGGCTCCTGGTTTGTCAAACTGACTTCATCCCGTGACTGTTTTGAGCTTAACTGGCGCGGTTGAAACCCAAGGAAAAAGGTGACATGATTCCTCCGCAAATCATGCAGCAACAACAGAGCAAAAGCCCACCGGGGAGAGGCCTAACCAAACCTCAATCTTCATCCCATAGCCTTTTATCCATGAGCAGCCCTCTGTGCTTCTCAACTTCCATTTATTGGTAGCTTGGTCTTCTTAAAGGAACTTTTACCCCAGGCAGCTTATCTTCCCCATAGTTCTCCCTCAATATTTCTCATAGTTCCTTCATCGGCGACAGCTGGCACTCCCGTCTACAAAACACGCCTTGAGTGACTAGCTGCCTGCACTCAACTGATGACATGAGAACCGCCCGATGACGACGGTTGGATAACTGTGGCCCTCGAGGCTCAAATACCTTACCTTAATTCTCGATTATGCGGCTTTCGCTCCCGTCCTTCTTCCAGAGGCCGCTTCTGAAATATGTTCTGTCGCGGCTGGGTTTGGTGGACACAGAGACCGTGAATCGGGCTACCTTAGGCATCAAATGGGGTCAAAGAAGCACCTTTGAGCTTCAGGACGTTGGCTTAGACCTTGAGGTACAACCCCTACCCCACTTGCTTTCACTCATTCGAATACTGATGTTTTATGTTCTATGGATTTTAGAAGCTCGCCTCACACCTGAACCTGCCTTCATACTGTGTTTTGACAAAGGCCAGTGTATCCCTTCTTCGTCTGACGGTTCCGGCAAATCTCCACAACTCCTCGATCGTTGTCGAGGTCGAAGGCATAGCTGTTAGATTGAAACTGCTCCCTGATAAGCCCAAGGAAAATGCGGCCAAATCACAGACCAGCAGGACGGCGGTTCGAGGTGATGGTCAAAATGGCCAGAGCGGCCTGCCGTCGACAACGGATCTTGCACAGTCCTTTCTAGAGTCCGAGCCGAAGGAGGAGACGGAAGAATTACAAGCTGCTTTACTGTCGCAGTCACATCATTTTCAGCCTTCGGACACTCTCAGTGATGACGGAGAAGAAGAAGTCGGGTCGTTCGACGGAGTGTCGCTGCCTACCTTCATTGCTGAATTCTTACAGGGCGTTATCAACCGGCTACAGCTCAAAATCTCAAATGTATCGGTTCGAGTTGACATGGAGGTACAACGTGGTGGAGCCAACGCCGACGAAGAGCAAGATCAGGTTTCTGGGTTGTTTACGATCCAAGATATTGCCATTGATAGTCTAGCAACGGCCGCCCCCGAGGGTTCGGATCTTAAAGTTGGAAAACGCATGATATCGCTGTCGGAAATTCACGCTATGGTATTGTCGGACGCAGAAGTATTCTCAAACTATTCTCGCTTCACCGGCCCCGAATCGTCGACTTCAACTCTTTCCAAATCCGTCAATGCAACTTCGGGACCCAGATCTCCACGGACTTCGTTTTCAAGCTCTGATTCATGTGGCGATATGTCCTGTTCAACCATTCTCGACCCGTCGTCCATGCATGGTTCGCATTTCACAAACGATGATTCTGATTCAGACGAAGCTGGCCATCTTGAGTCTTCGGTTAGTTCAAGTGAAGGGAGATTTTCTGATGCCGTATCGGATGATGGTGGTGATCTTGAGGTTTACTCTGAGGCGGAATCGGGGTTGTCAGACAGCCAATATGATGAGCGTTTTCTAGATAATCCCGTCTATCTAGAAGAAGCCCTCGAATCTCAGTTTGATGACCACCTTGAGGACTCGACATTATCTTTACAAGACCGCCCATGTACGCCTCCGAGAGAGAACAGTGAAACCCCTCGCCCACACAGCCCGGCGTCTCCAGGATCGTCTCCAGGGCGTGACATGTATCATTCTCTGCATGAAGGCAATCCACCTGTTGAAGTAGTATCCCAAGACACACTTGATTCAACTAGTCCTGGTGGCTTTCCTGATCATCAAGCTACACAGCAAGCGTCAGACAAAACTTCCGTATTAGGTTCTGGAGTTCCTCAAATTGAGGATCTATCTGCTTCAAGAATTTTCACGCATGAAGAGGCGCAAAGCATGTATATGAGCGCCATGAGTCATGCGTCTACAACCAGCTCCGAGCTTGACATGCCTGGTGCTTGGGGCTCTTCTGAGAGAATTGATCCTTTGGTATTGCACCGATTTACCGCCAGCAAGGAGCCAGCAAATGAAGATTTCGACAAAAAATCCAGAGAAGACCCACAAGTGTTAGAAGGTCGGGATCTACCTGAATCCGAGGCTGGCGAGAATAAAGGGGCCGAAGGCCTCCCAGTTCCGCCACAATATATATCTGGCGTTGTCAAGGAGCTTCTAGTAATTGACAAAGTAACACTCTGGGTACCTTCCTTGGATAGCTCCGACATTGAAGAAGCTCCGAGTTCCAGCGTTGATAGCAAGCCTGTCGATCACATGGTTGAATCGACGATCAGTCTAACAGATTCTGTCGCCCATGATATATCTGCAAATCCCAGGACGCGTCTTGCTCACAACACTTTTCGACGAGGTTCCGTCAATTCAATTGCTTCATTGCGGCATCCGGCTATACCCCGCCCAAGAGGCGCAGCCCACAAACATGACGATTTTGACGGATTAAGTAGTTCTGAAAGACCACGAGCCACGGAGATAGATATTGCTTCTTTTTCCGCCACACTTGATATAGCTTCCGGGTGGCTCCTGGTAAAAATAGGCCAAAAGATCGCCGATATGCATGATTCGACGAGGAAGAGAACGAGTGATCCAAAGGCAGTGAGTGAAGATTCAGCATCAACGTGTGTCCATTTGAATATGGGCTCTTGTTCGCTCAAGTTCTTGGAGCGCGTGGCGGCCCACCCGTACCCTTTTTCTACGACCTCCCCCTTGCCGGAAAGGCTGAATGGAATGCCCACCGAGGACAGCATTTTACATCTGAGCTCATCAGAAACAAGTGTTGATTTTACAGCAAGTGGGACGACCACGAAAATACGGCTAAATATACTGAAATTCGTTCTGGGACATATGTCACATGACATTATCTCTTTTGACAAGAGCCTTAATATGCGCGAGTCGACGCGAAACGTTATATCTCCTGGGAAGGGAGACATTTCATTACGAGTGATTAAATCTTCTGATTCCACCACGGTTAATTTGACAACCCTTCCGATTCTTTTTTCACTCAATCTCCAAAAGCTTGATGAAACTCTGGGCTGGTTTGGGGGCTTGAGCACTGTCCTTGAACTAGGGAGTTCAATCGCATCTGCATCCACAGTGAAAGGGGGACAACCGTGTCCAGCACCACGACCCCGGGGTGTACACTTTGCGGACCCTATTCCTCCTCCAAGCCTCTCGAACACGAATAACGCTGCTCTAAAGGCTAACTGTAGGATAGGTGGGATTGTATTGCAGGTTATTGGAGAACACTGTACCGTTCAGATCAAGGCAACTGCGGCTAAGCTAGTCAGCCGGTTTGAAGGTATTGCACTTCAAATTGACAAGGCTAACTTGAGCGGACCTCATTTACCTAATAAACATCCTAATGCCCCGGCTTCTTTGGATCTTGGCAATTTGCGCTTCGAGTACTTGTATGCCCCCAAGGAGGTTGACCTCGACCGGTTATTAGGACTCTTAACACCGTCAAAGGATAAGTACCATGAGGACGATGACATAATGCTCGATACGCTTTTTCGGCAGCGTAGGCAGGGTGCTGTCCTTCGCTTTACAGTTGGCCATGCTCACCTTTCGGTCCCTAGCCCCGCAACGTTGCAGCCATTATCTGGTCTCAGTGAGGAGCTGGCCAAGCTCGCCACGGTCGCGAAGTATTTGCCCCAAGACGATAGGCCCGGTATCCTTATCTTAGCCCTTGTTCGCGAATTTGAAGGAGGATTCCATGTCAATCCTGATATTGGGGATGTAACCGTGCTCTTGCAGAGCCTCGAGACGGGATATGTTACTTTTCCGTCACTCATTGCCACTCGAATTTCAACGATAATGGTCGTTCGCAATGGCAGCGAGGAGTTGATCGCAGAAGCTGTACCTCAAGATGACGAAGCGCCTGTTGCTGGAACCCGGGGTATTATGCCAATGGTCATGATTCGGTTCATTGCGGATGAGATGGAGCCAACTGTCAAAGTGAAACTGTACAATTTGAGAGTGGAATATACAGTGCCATCCATGACAGCTTTCCTCGGTGTGAACAATAAGATGACCGCCGACGACGTGGCCGCCAACATGGCTCAATCGGTCCTGAATTTAGCTGACCTTAAAGCTCACCATGTTCCAGAACCAGATCTCTCTGAACAAGGCTCAATTAGCTCCGACGGCCATGGCAGAACAATTATACCGCCCAAGCTATCCGTGGGCTTGAAGGATTGCGTGGTTGGCCTCAATCCTCGCAAACCACCTGCTAAGGCGCTTGTGATCTTCACCCAGGCAAGTTTTAACGGTGCCATCCATGAAAGCAAGCCTTCCGAGGCTTCACTGGAAATTAGCAAGGCGTCTGTTATGCTTATCGATGACGTTGGAAATCTTGGAGCGGCGGAGAACTACCAGAATAGGAGACCAAACGGAGCTCGAAGCGGGCAAACCCAATACCTACAGGATATTGGATTTGTCCCTGTCTGCGAAATATCTTCCGCATCAGTATCACTTAAAGTAATGCAGTTAGACAAGGAAGGGGAAAAGTCGTTGGACGTCGAAATTAGGGACGACCTACTTGTTTTGGAAACCTGTGCCGATTCCACACAGACACTGATATCGATTTTAAGTGGTCTCGCCCCCCTACCCCCTCCTAGCACCGAGCAAAAATATAGAACAGAAATTATACCAATTGAGGATATGCTAAATTCCTTCTCGGGCGATGCTTTCGCTATGGATACGGCTGGCGCTTCTGGTCACGAACCCTATATGGATGATGAGGGCGATGGAGCTGAAGAAATTGAATACGTGAGCGTCTTCTACCCTTCTCATGGGGATTCCGGTGCTACCATCTCCGGTTCCGGCAACGAAGAGTCGTGCGGTGCAGGAGACAGTCAAATATTCAACAGCTTCTATTCTGAAGCCCAAATGTCTTCCAGCATCCCTAACCTAGATATTCAAGAGGACCATTTCGCGAAACAGACTGCAGTCGGCGGCAGTGCCCACAAGTGGGATTCGTCCTGCAACACATACGCAGAACTTGAAGTTAAACTCCGTGATAGTCCTCTTCGAATAAGGGTGCGGGATGTTCATGTCATATGGAACTTGTATGATGGTTATGACTGGCAGCATACAAGGGATACTATATCAAAAGCTGTTAAAGACGTCCAAGCAAAAGCGGCAGAAAAACTTGCAAAAAGACCGGGGAACAGATTATCTGCCGAAGCCGATGAGGAAGAGGAGTCCGTGATTGGCGACTTCTTGTTCAACTCGGTCTACATCGGTATCCCTGCTAATCGGGACCCTCGGGAACTTTCCCATGACATTAATCGGAATATTGATGATTTGGCCAGTGAGACGATGAGTTATGCAACTAGCACTACGGTCACTGGAATGCAGAGCCAGTCAACTGGGACTAAACGAGAAAAGCTGCGTCTGGCGCGAAGCAAATATCATAAAATGACGTTTGAGCTGAAAGGCATTTCAGCCGACCTGATAGTCTTTCCACCGGGATCTGGGGAGACTCAGAGTTCTTTGGATGTTCGTGTTGAAGACCTGGAAATATTCGACCATGTTCCCACATCTACATGGAAGAAATTTGCGACCTATATGCATGACGCAGGTGAACGTGAACTTGGTACAAGCATGGTTCATTTGGAGATCTTGAATGTGAAACCAGTTGAGGACCTTGCGGCATCAGAAATTGTCTTAAGGGTAAGTGATTTCTTTACCCTGTCGGTGTTCAAATGTGTTGACTTTTTTCTAGGTGACTGTTCTTCCATTACGCTTGCATGTCGACCAAGATGCACTAGATTTTCTAAGCCGCTTTTTCGAGTTCAAAGATGATTCCGCTCCTGGTGAGCTATCACCGGAGGATATTCCTTTTCTGCAGCGGGTTGAAGTGAACGCCGTCAGTGTGCGGCTTGATTTTAAACCCAAACGAGTAGACTATGCTGGTCTAAGATCCGGTCGAACCACGGAGTTTATGAATTTCTTTGTTCTCGATGAAGCGGACATGGTCCTTCGACATGTTATCATATATGGCGTGTCTGGATTTGAGAGACTTGGTCAAACACTCAACGATGTATGGATGCCAGATATCAGAGGCAATCAGTTACCCACTCTGCTTGCTGGAATAGCACCAGTTAGGTCGCTCGTCAACATCGGGGGTGGCGTCAAGGATCTTGTTCTTGTTCCTATGCGTGAATACCGAAAGGATGGGCGTATAGTTCGTAGCGTCCAGAAAGGCGCAGTACAGTTCGCGAAGACTACTACGAACGAGTTACTGAAATTGGGAGCAAAATTGGCGATTGGCACCCAGACAGCCCTTCAAAGCGCCGAAGACTTTCTCAATACACCCCACGGCTCTCCATCTCGGCCTTCCACATCCGATGGTCGATGGGATGAGAATACCATGAATGAAGGCGAAAGACCACGTATTTCACTGTACGCTGACCAACCACTTGGAGTGGCCCAGGGCTTGCGTGGAGCATATTCTAGCCTCGAGCGGGATCTGCTCCTGACTCGGGATGTTATTGTTGCAGTGCCTGGCGAAATCATGGACAGTGGAAGCGCGACTGAAGCGGCTAAGCGGGTGCTGGTTCGAGCACCAACTGTGATATTACGCCCGGCTATTGCCGCATCGAAGGCAGTTTCTCAAGCTTTGCTTGGAGTATCCAATGCACTCGACCCGGAGAACCGGCGTAAAATTGACGATGTAAGTTGTTTCCAGGTTTTTCGGTGAATTTCTTTTAGGTGGTTAGCTAACTTCATCATAGAAATACAAGAAGCACGGAGTCTGACATCCATGACCCGCATTCTTATACTCTCCCATCCTTCCTTTACATATCGAACTGGCGTACGGAACAAGAAACTCGCACAGACAATATTCCACAAGCATCAGATCTATTATTTCTTTAACACTTCTTTTTTTATTTTTTTTCCACTTATAGCATGCAAAAATGAGAGACTGCGCCATATGCATATTATATATCTTTCTTTTTACATGGAAGGCGTTAGGAATTGGAGCCACTTGGTACTGACTTCCGCCTTGCGCTCGCTACTCAATTATTCGCACGCTGAATGATACTTCGGGATATATATGCTTTATACGTTGATAACATGCTTTGTCTGCCTCGAGATTACAAGACGTTTTTCTCTACATGACTGAGTGTCATGACCATCTTGAAATTGGCTAAATGTAAGGGTTTAGATTGTCAAAATGCTATATAACCACATGTTGGTGATTGTGCCTGTTCATCCAAATTAAGCAAGCATTAAGGAAGTTGTCAAGTGTAGAATGAGAGGGTTTTCTCTGCTGATAGACAGTTGTCACAGTCAGCCTTGCAACTTTCAATGTGAACTTGGGAGAAAACCTTTATGGCTACATGTTAATGCTGTATCATACCAAATCGCTTCTAAGAGCAGTTGTCATAGTTGCGTAAATGTTGATGCAGTGAAGGTATTAGTAGGATTGGAGCAAGTGAAGCCGCACTGAGCAACTCAACAACTAAACAAGAACAATTCACAGATGCGAGAAATTGACCCAGAGTAGTTTTAGGGTTAAAGGTTGATGAAACCTGTCACCAAGGATAGAGTCTTCAACACTCCGAGCTTGAAGGAACAGGACGAGGCCACTCTTCGAGGCTTCACATGCCGAGTGAAATTATGGATGAAGGACCTGGTTGATATAAGAGTCTATGTTCAAAATGTGCATCGCTCACTACCTGTCACACCAGATGCAGCGCTCGTACCGTTATTACCTCTCAGTGGCTGCTGCCATCCTTATATGTTTGACGCTTTCTTATCTCCGCATGGCACAGGGATCCAGCACTGCTCTCATGCCGTGGCATACGAATAAAGCAGCGAAAGAACTCATTATTGCAAGTCTCCAGGCGGACGATGTAAGTTGGGTAGCAAAGCGCCTTCCCGACTGGCCGGTGTCTAGATATATCGTCGACAACGAAACTGCGAGCTTGACCGTGCCAGAAAATAAGGGCAGAGAGGCCATGGTATATTTGACGTGGGTGACTCCCGCAGGGGAGCGGCAAGATTCAAGCTCACCACGATCGAGGCATGTTTTGCTGACCGGCGGCTGATAGATATCTGATCGATAACTACGACAATCTGCCCGGAATCCTAGTTTTTATCCACAGCGAGCAATACCAGTGGCACAACGACGATCCTAACAAGGACAGCGCCACTGTCATTTCCCGTCTTCAGTTGCCGTATGTGTTGTCGCAAGGCTATGTGAACCTGCGATGCGCGTGGGTGGTCGGCTGTCCGCGCGAAATTCATATCGACGAGACCGACAAAGATCGCAAAACGAGCATCGTCTTTCGAGACGCTTATTCGGAATTATTCCCGGACAGGGCGCGCGAAGAAGGAGTGCCAGACGTCGTGGGTGTAGGGTGTTGCGCTCAGTTTGCCGTGTCAGCGACAAAGGCTCGAGAACGACCGCGCAGCGACTATGAAGGGTTTCGAACCTGGCTTCTCCGCACGACGCTCGATGATGCGACCAGTGGCCGTGTTCTGGAGTATTCGTGGCATAGTGAGTTAGCTAGCTTCATGTTGTTTCCCGTCCATGCCTCTAACAATAGGGGTGATTCTTCCAGTGATATTCGGTAAGCCTGCAGTGTTCTGTCCTGATGCAAGGAACTGTTATTGCAGGGTCTTTGGTCTTTGTAGTCTGGCAAATTGCAGTGAAGAAGGCTGCGAGGGTCAGTACACTTTGCCAGAATACTCGAATAAGCCTCCTAATTGGAGACCTTTGCCTGAATTCGAGCCGGACTTGTATGAAGCAACTTGAACATTTTGCGTGTTGTCAATTTTAGCGTGTTTTAGCAATGGACCTCATCATCCAAGTGGACTGCACCATCTCAACTTTTCATCCTCCATAAGTTATATTCTCTGGTTGTTTCGGCAATACGAGCGACAGTTACTATGAAAGCTGCAACCGATGCATTATCGCTATCTTCAGCTCTGTGGTCATGCCGTTGAACGGAAGTCTACCCTGAGTTGCTGGCTCTACGAGCAAAAAGTGTGCAACCCAAATGGCCTCCCGCAAACTAAACGCGAAGGAAGGCTCAAGGGCCTAATCTGCGTGTAATGAGGAAAGATCCTGGGACCGTCTCCCGTCGAGACTTCTTTGCGCTGCATTTTCTTTTTTTCTGGAATCGGCTCTGGTTAGCGATGGCCGCCTTATATCTCGGATTTTTTATTGAGCGTTTGTATATCCAGAAGCATGACCAGTGATATCCATCAACATGAAAGAGAGCATCCATCTCATTTTGTCTCTGCAGCATTTCTTAGGTATTTACAGAACGATAGCACTCGTTGTGTCATGTCCTAATTTCGCTGGTACTTTTATCCAAAGCACCCGTCGCGGAGATCTCCCACCGAAGCATGCCTGTTCCGCGTAGCTGTTTCAGCGTCCTACGCCTATTGCTTCATTTTATCATCACTACAGACGCACTGGAATCTTATAATAACAGCGGTACAATCGTTGAACACTCAGACGCCGAAACGAGAATTCCCCTAACCCTTAGAAGCTTCGCTTCACTAGGAGATTCATACGCCTCTGGAATCGGCGCGGGAAGGCAGCTTGACGCTCATTGCTGGCGGTATAGCGGAGGGTATCCGGCTCAGCTAAATTACTCCGACGTGCTCAGGGGCCGTGGCCATACGATGCAGTTCCTCGCCTGCACGGGCAGTGTCATGAAGAGCGAATGGGGCAACGCTGCTCATACCGGGTCGGGCAAGAAACGGGAGATTTGGGACCAGATCCAAGTGATGAAAGCGGCAGATTTTGCGACGCTGTCCATCGGTGGTAATGACGTTGGGTTCTTTGAGATACTCAACGGCTGTCTGTACCAATTCTATGGTCCTGTGTCGCCGGATTGTGGGACGGTCACGAAACTTGCGCGTGTGAAGATCATGAGTGAAGAGTTCAGGTATACCTACAATCAGGTTCTGGATGCGGTTTTAAGGAAGAATCCTGCGAAGTCGTTTAGGATCTTTGCAAATGGATATGGCAAGTTCTTTGACGAGAATTTCACCGATGAATGCAGCAGTAAGAGTTTTGGGTTCTGGAGAGGTTTTCGGCCGAAATTGACTGTGAAGCTGCGCCGAGAATTGAACGATATAAGCTCGAGTCTCAATAAAAGAATCGGTCAGATCATCAAGGAAAGAAAGGACGAGAGAATAGTCTGGGTCAACTGGGACCCGAAATTCAACAACCATCGCTTTTGCCAACCAGGAAAAGGGGTGCTGGATCACGATACATGGTTTTACGATGCCAGCTTTCGAGCAACGAACATTGGCTCCGTTGATCATAGGACATGCGAGCAGGACGCGAAGGTAGCCAGCGGCGACTGGGGCGCACGTGTAATCTGTGCCGTTGCTGTTACACACGCAAACTATCCAGATCTGCAGGCAGCCGAAGGGGTACTCCAGACAAACGGAAGACGCTATCCGCTTGGTCCTGAAGACGCAAGGCTTTTCCATCCGACACTAAAGGGTTATAGAGCAATTGCTGATCTGATCCGTGAGATTTGGCCATACTCGATTGTCGGGTCCGTTGCCAACGAGGAATATGGAAACTCAAGTGAAATTGCAACGCATCCCTGGCAGGTTTAATGGTGGGATATAGAAGCTTTTCAAGGGATACACGTTGTATATTACTTATAGCCCACCATTACACTACAGCAAGCGATGCAATGAAAGGACCCCAGAAATAGCGCTGGTGGCAAGCTTAGGGGTTGTAACTCCAATGAAATACTGTTGATAACTGGGGTTGATATTCATAACAGAGGTCTAATGCTACTCTTAACCACATGTCTGTACTCCGTACCTGAAGACGTCTCTTCACCAACAGCTTGAATCATGAGTGCAGGTGATACGGCAAAGAGAGCCGGCATATTATCCGGTTCTACTCCGTAGTTCATCAGACTTCCACCGGATGGTTTCCCCATCAGCCACCGTTCCCAGTATTCGGCGAGAGATCCTGGTTCCGGGGTAGACGGTGGATCAAATGACTCCTCCACAGCTTGATTGCATTGTTGCACGGATTTGGCCCGGGTTGGAGGGCCAGAAATTCGCTGAGAGGCGAGACAGAAGCAATCATTCAACACCACCTAAACAGTCTTGCTTTTGGGATATCCATCACATGGAGAGAATTGGAAATAATCCTCCTTGGCTTTCCGTGGCCTTCCTTGCCTTTCCACCCCTCCAAGACGCTCGTGAAAAAGGACTGCAGGATCCGTCATCTGTAACTATGCGCTCAGCCTTCCGCCTACGACAATCTCGCTGCAGAATGCCACACTTTTGCTGATCTTCATATGCAAAATTTGCTTGCAGAAGTTGAGAATCACATGTATGCTCTAACTAACCCCCTCCAAGCTGGGAATTGCTGCTGAATGGCTGCTTTTGTCGTCCAGCCCCCATAGGTCAGAATGACAGTTTAGTCGTTGGTTATTGTGGCTGTATGAGGACGCTTTCAGCCTTAATTTTTTGTTTCTTTTTTATCCCACGCGCCAGAGAGAGAGAGAGAGAGAGAGTGATGGAGTTGATTTACCTGTGAAAGTACCTGTTTGTGATCTAAATACAGCGATGCCGTTTAGAACCCACTCAAAGTCCACCATTGTACTCTGTAACCATGGGCTCGGCCAGCTGCTTCGCTGCCCAAAGTAATGCGTTTTGAACAACATTGAATTGCATTTAGGCAGATCAAAAAAGAGCCGCAGAACCGGGGTGTCTTTTTCCTTGCAGGCGAATCGTGTAGCTTACCTTGAAGCCGGAGAGTTCGAGCCCAGACCTGTTTGAAGACTAAAAAACTCGAACCTCTTCTTCTCCTCGAGGTTACGGTAGCGTCAGTCCGACAGATCTCGGGTTCCTTGCAGGAAGAAAACCACTTTTGGCGCTCTATTGGATCTGGGGATCCCACGGTGATGTCTGCAGAAGACCGCCACGCTCGCTCAAATCCGGGTCTTCTCGCAGTTGACGCTTTTTCTCTTCAGCCGAGAAGCAGCGGGCAGCATGTTCTGCACCGTCACTGGCTGGGCGTGCGAGCCAGGGTTGCGTTTTGGCGTCCGCGGTGGAGGGCGTCGCTGCGGATTGTCATTGGGCGCAATCCGTAAAAGCACAAACACGGTTTGAAAGTCAGCCTGGCTGCTGCTGCTGCTGGTTGCTATTCTGCTGTTCTGTTTCTCTTCATCCTGTGACGACGATATCCACGGGCGAGAATAACCTTGATTCACCCTCCTCCAGTCATTGCTGCCGGTGCCTGGCAGGGTATTTTAAGGATTTCTGGTGGGTTTTGAGAGAGTCAATCCACAATGCTGCGTTTTTTGCCTTTTTGCTTTCCTTTCGCGATGGTTTCAACCTTGGCCATGATGCGAGTGACTCTTCGATGATGGTGTACACTCCTGCACTGGCTCCGGATCTCTATGCGGACGTTGAGCTTGCCCTGCACCGTATTGGTTGATCGTGGTCAATCTTGCAGATTTTGCTTCTGTGACTTTTTTTCTTTCCATGTGAACCTCTTGTCTCGAGAATTGCTCTCTCATTATATATTTATATATATATATATATGTATACAAACAGGAATTAACGGTGAGATCATCATCGCCGTGCAAAGAACTCTTCCCTCTTTGCCTCGAATATACTTCCATAGTCCCTTGCAGAGGCGACATAGCAGTGGCTGGCTGCTGCTAGAACCGTTCTGTATCTTCCGTCCCCACGGCCTTGCGGTCAATCACCTTCGTTTTGAATTCGTTCTCTGTTTTCCGGTTTCGGGAGTGTTTGTGAAAGCCAGAATACGATCGTTGAAGTCCTGGATATACTCTCTGCTTGGCTATCCAAAGGGTTTTTTTTGAATTCGATCCTCTCCTCTGTGGCGCTCTTTAAGCAGAGGATTCTCGTTGTGATTTTTCTTCTCTCTGGATTCCCCTCTTTGCAGTATCGGCTTAGATTCAGCTCTCATGAATAAGGAAACAATTGCATCTGATTTTGGTACATTCACATAAAAGACCACAGGGAGTCAGGGGCGACACTTAATAGACGGGTAGACCTGGAAGAGAAGAAAAGAAAAAAATGCTGAGTGCAGAGTCGGAGAGGAAGAGGATGGGAGTCTACCTGGAGGACTGGGACTCGTGTTTTGGAATGTTGGCCGGGACATCGCCTTCGCCATGTGTTGAGTCGACTTCGACTTCGACTTTTTCTGCTCGCGCCAACAACCTCATCCCTCTTCCGCTTCGTCCTCGTCTCACCTCCCACACAACCACCGCATCTCTTCTTCATTCTCCGCCACTGAGTCCCGTTCCTACAGTGTACGTCTCCTTACAGCTTGTTGAGCCTGGAAGGACAGTGCCACGGAATCTCTCCCTCCATCGATATCGTGAGTCCCTATCACAGTCCAAGCATGACCTGACAACAACTACCCCACCGGCAAGAAGCTTGAAACGAAAGCCCAAGGCTCTCAATCTCAACACCAACTGCACATTTCAAAGACCACCTTCACCTCCTCCAACTCCACCCTCGCCGTCGGTATATTCTGGACGCTCTAACTCTCCATCTTCAACGGAGCGGCCAACCGGGGGGCCTCACTACTCAAGGCGAGAAGCCAACGACTATTCGCCTTACCACTTGGCAACTCCCGCCTCCACAAGTGCCCTGGTAGACAGATCGATCGTTGATGCTGCTGTAATCCCTGGAGAACAGATTTTGGAGACTGTTTCCCCCTTTGACGCGACGCGTTCAGATCCTTCACATATCAACAGACTGGTGAGTGAGTATTTCCCTCCCCCTTTTTCTTTATCCTGTTTATTTATGTTAACCGGTCGCGTCAGAACGCGTTCTGCAAACATATCCGGCAGTTCCCAACCAGACTTTTCTCTCATAAAAAGTCTTCCTCTGAAGCAACTCTGCCTTCATCTCATTATCAAAATACTTTTCATCATCGGGGTGTCTCCTTTGAGATATTGAATCCTCTGAACAGACAATATTCACACTCTTGTTCTTCTCTCACATATTTTGAATCCAACTCCTGGAGGCCCGCGAACATGGGTTCTCCATCCCAAGCTAGATCCCGATCATGCACCCGCTCGCATTCGGCGGATGGAGCAAGACAAGTAACTCCGTCTCGCTCTTTATTTGACGATCTCGAGACGGCCCACTCCTCCATAACTTCGCGAATCAACGCTGGAGCGAACGGGGCCTCAACTTCTTCCCCGGTCCTGAATAGAGTTGATTCCTCTACCCAAGACACCGAAGGCGCCCAAGACGGCGTCTTCGATTTCACTGCGGCGTCAATCCGACCACCTATGGCCGCGAGCCCGTCCTTCATGTACGGCTCGCCCATCGACACGGACGCGTCCATCAAGGGCAAGGCTCCTTTTAGAGCACTTGCTCGGCACGTATCATCAGGCTGGTCCTCCAGGACAGCAAAGCGCGGCGGCCAACGAAAGCCCGCTAAACTGACAAAGCGTCGGCCACGCTCTTTCGTAGGCCAGTTTAGGGATATCTCTCCCTATATTCCTTCTCGAAACTCCACCAGCCCTGTGCTGGGTAACTTCCTCAGTCGACACCAGCCAAACCTAAATGGTGTTCGTAATCGAATTGTCAAGCCGAACACGATCAACAATATGATCAAGAATCGGCTCAATATGTTTGAGGTACGGCTGAGAAACGCGCGCCTCTCGAATTTGCAACAGACTGCCGAAAGCGAGAAGCATCCTGACGTTGATGAGGGATCCGCCCCCGACAGCGGAAAACGAACGAACGAGCTTCCCGCTCAACGGGAGGAAATTGAAACCTCTAGGTTTCAAACTCCAACTCCAAGGAACAGTCCTCAGGCGGACGCCCAAGATCTTGTTCCTCCAAGTTTATCCCGGCAAGGAACTGGGGCCTCGAGCCCAAATTTCTCACGACCAATTCCCCCTGGGAGGTGGTTGTCCTCCCGGCGATTTTCGCCATTCAAGCCGATATCTCGGTCTAACGCGAGGCTGACTGCCCAGAGTGACAATCACGCCCGGTACAGTGCCCCTGGTCCAAGTCAGTCAAATCAGGAAGTTCAACAGGATAATGAACGATCAGTTATGAAGTACCTATCTCACCAGTCTGCATCTGTCGCTCGCGAGATTGAGCAAGGGCTTTTCCAGAGGTCTGACAGCCAAGGAGAGGACGAGGAGCTCATCGATCTGGGCCCAGGGAGCAGCCAGAGCTCCTCTACCCAACATCTGAGCCAGCACATGAGATCATCCTCCATTTTCCCATCACCACTTAGAATCTCTTCCGCCTCATCTTCTCGCTTCTCAGACCAGGTGGCTGGCAATCCGTTTTTTCATGGTGGGTTGGGAACACGTTCATTGACAAAGAGAAGTGAGGATGGGTTGGGGAGGAACAGAAGAAATACACACTCCATGTTAGGTAAACACGCCGAGCTTTTTGGTGGTGAGGGGATACAAGAGGAAGACGACGACGCAGACCGTGACTGGGAAACTGTCGCTGGCAGCCAACAGTTCGCCAGCAGAATCGGAAAGGGCTTTGGCCAGGGAGAAACAGAAAGCAGTTTGGCTGATTATTCCAGCTTTGGCAGCCTTGCTAATCCAAACACACACAGCAGACAGTTGTTGCACTCGTCCAAAGTTGGAGTTCCGACGAATGACTCTTCTCACACTGCTGGTGATGCTGTTGAAACTCCAGCTTATGCAGGCCGTTATTCTCACTTCTTTCACAAGGATCCCAGCACAGGCCAAGTTGTTTTGCTTCCTAACACTAGTTATCGGAACCCTGAAGGTGCCCGGACCAATGCGTTTTCCAAGCCGATGCCAGCTCTTGTCGCGTCGACTTCTAGATGCCCGGTCCCCTTGCCGAATCGATATCAGCACCCGACACCGCTTTGCAATCCCCACACGCATCCCTTCCGCTCCTCTCCCCCTTTGCTAGATGGTCAGCCGGGTCCGGCCGGTGAACCAGCAAGTGGCGGTTTACCCAGCATTGGCAATAGTAAGTTACATTCTTATGGTAACAAAGAGAACAAGCACACTTCCCACCGTGGTTATGGACATTACCAGCGCAATGCGAACGTTTCAGAAAGCGCAAGAACTTCCTTTCAGCAGTGGTTTGCTGAATGCGTTGCAAAAGACCCAGCACAACGCTCTTCCCAGGCTTCATCTGCTTTCTGGGAGCCTCGAAACCCAGGGCTTCACCGCTCTCTAGATGCTAGCTCTCTCAATATCTCCAAAGATTTAACAACAGGCACTGACCATAATACCAGTACGAATCCCTTGTCCGTGAATCTGGACTGCCACCCATGCTTCCGCTCCTACCAACCGACCAACCAGCTTCCGAGCCATGGAGAGCTCACGAGGGAAAATTCGAATGTCCCTTCGCGTTCTCTTTCCACCGACTGCCTCCTTCCTACACCTCCCATTGCCAGCAAGCATTCGCCGGGTTCGTTGTATCACTCGATTAGAACAGCCCGCGAACGCGTTCTTGGAAACTCCCAAAAGAGAAGATCATTGAATGCTACGACTTCAGTCACAATCCAAGAGTCCGCTTCTCACGATGCAACTCCGCGGCCCGCCTCTACAGGTCTTCTCGAGCGACATATCCAGAGACAAGGTACCGTCAAATCCAACACCTTCACCTTCCGCTCGACACATCTCCGAACCCCAACCATAATCCGTCGTGGTAGCACTCGACAAGGACCAAGACCACCAACGGCAGATGACCTTCTCCGGGAACGTCTGGAGCAGATGGATCCCGCTGTTCTAGCAGACTTTTGCCTGCCGAGTGCCACCACTAGACTCCCAAGGGAAACGCGAGAGCCACAAATTCAAGAGAGTAATGTCCATGATATTCGACCAGAAAGCGCCGCTGCGCCCCGTGCCACCTTTGACGAGGAGTCGGCATTGCCTGCCGAATCATACTTTGAACCTCCACGCCTGAACCCGACACGCAGACGGCAAGCTCCCAGCAACTTGGTTGAACAGCGGCGTCTAGGCCGAAAGATTATTCTTTGGTGCACACTCGCAGTCCCGTTTGGATGGGCTATCTTGGCGATCATTGGATTCAGTGGAGACACCGGAGACAACCTGATGCAGTACCTTTCACAGGGTAACATTGACAGATTCCATGACAAAGAAGAGTTGTTGGCTCGGCGGTTGGCCATAGCAATCACCATATGCGCGTTTGTGGCATCTATGATTGTCGTTGCTGTGGTTGTCTCGGGTTAGTTTGGTTATGTGTTCTAGGCATTCAGTTGCTTGTTTTGAATGTGCGAGTATTGTGCTGACATTTCTCTGCCTTTTGATGATGTGATGGTTCTATTGTCCTATGCCTACAGTTTGGTTTTACAGACCTGCAAGGTCAAGTAAAATGCTCTGTGAAGGTTACAGGTTTTGACTTGTTTTTCTGTCGGGTTCAATATGTTTTTGAAATTGTCTTTTGATTCTTTGTCTTTGAATGCAGCCCGCCATTATCACCCTTCTAATACCTTCCATCCGTGTTGGGTACTTATGTTGGGCGCTCATGTTGGATGCAAATTCCTGACCATTCCAGCTCCTTCATGGTTGATATTTTCTTCTTTTCTTTTTTTGTGTTTCATATTTTCGGGTGGAAAAGGGCAAAAGGAAAAGGAAAAGGAAAAGGGAAAGGAAAAGGGAAAGGAAAAGGAAAAGGAAAGGAAAAGCCGGTCCCCATGCCACAAATGGTTGTCATAATGGCCTTTTCCAAAAAATGATGCGAACATGTCAGTACTTTTTCAAAGGGTTGTCTTCTTCTTCATTGCACATTATGTTTGTTTCTGAAAGAAATCATGTATTTTTGTCTACTGAGTCACAATCAGAAATCACATGAGATGGTTGAACTCTTCAAGCTTCCAAATTTGCCAAATTCCAATGTGAAAAAAATGATTTGAAATTGTAAGGATAAGATATCTATTTCTTTACTGTCCCCTGTAACAAAAGAGGCAATACTGAACACCCAAAAAAATGCATAATGGAAAGATAGCGAGAGTCTTAAATATGTACTAACTGGTTAACCTGCCCTCAAGGCCTTGGGGAATTGAACTCATCAAGAAGAAACAGCAAGCAAAACAGATAAATGTTGAACAAAATCCACCCAAGGCTGATGAAGGAGGAGGGTATATGTAGTAACCTGATGTCTATGTACCTGGGGGAAAAGAAAAAATAAGAAACAAAGGCAAGGATATAAAAAACGACAATTTTTTGAAAGTCATATTGACCATGTTTTAAGTGCAATTTTATATAGGCGATGACCCAGCTCAATGTTCCAGCATCAGAGGCTGATTCAAAACTGCAACGTCAACCATAGAGTTGCGCTTCTTCGTTGGCGATTCAGCGTCTAGCACGGCCGTCACAGCTGCCAGTACCAAGCTTCTCCTTCGAAGCCCATTCGGTCCGAGCCTTCCGCTCCTCCGGTCGTGGTGGGCATATGCCTTGTCGATCTTTGACTTTCCGGTACTTTTACCGGAGGACCTCAAACAGCCTGATATTCTAAGACCATCGTTCTTCTTCTGTGGCTGTGTTCGCGGAGGAGTGCGTGATGGCGGAAGAGAGCTGGGATGCTGTCCGTCGTGGAGGTAGCCATCTTCGTCGTAGCGAAAGCGTTCATCCTCATCGATCAGCTGGGCGAGACGGATGGTGTCGGCTACCGATGCTGATGCGCACTGGAGGATTGACAGCTTTTCACGCTGTGATCGGAGAGCACTTATGGACTGGCGGTGCATGCCCGCTTCGATACTGCCGTGCCGGGGAGTGGAGGTGCTTGGGACTGAGGTGAGACCGACCGGTTGCGAGGACCTGCGGTCCCAGGAGTAACGAGGAGTAGACATGGGAGAAACGTCGAGGAAGGAGGAGGAGGAAGATCGATATCCGTCATGCTTGTCGCTGTACTGAGGGGAAATGAACGCGATGCTGGGCTTGCGGGTCGTCAAACCGCTAGGCTCCAGATAACCACTGCGAGGTGTCACCGGACATCCACGACTGTCATCGCTGTCGCTGCTCGGATCGTTATGCTCCAAGGTGTGAAAATTTAGTTTTTGGGTCAGAGTCCCAATCGACAGCCGATGCTGGTCCATGTAGGACTGAGGAATGGAGGTGGGCGCTGGGCCGAGGCGGAAAGGGGATCGAGAACGTTTGGAGATCCGTGAAGAATAATCTCTAGGTCCGAGCCGTGGAGAAGGACACCTGGACGAGAGCGGAGAAACTAGGTTGCTCTCACAATGAAGGAAAGGGTCATCGTCACAGTTTCGAGGCACTCGAAGGTTCTCGCTGGGAAGAGGGGAGGGAAAGGAGAAGCCTTCGAACATGGTAGATATGAGGCGGAATTCCAGATAATATTTTCATACGTGGCAGCGAGTCGGATTATTCAGAGAGAAAAATAGAAACCAGGAGGCGAAAAGAAGAAAAAAGAAAAAAAGCAAGACGCGGTCGAGATGTTGACTTCAACTTAATTGATTTGCGGATTGAATTCTAGACCCAAAAAGGGACAAAGGGCCGGCAAAAGCCGCCGTGGGGCGCGAACTGTGGCTCAGCACGACAAACCCGTCAGCCCTACGCCACGGGCTTAGTCAGCAATTGCAGCAGCCAGCCAATCACAGCCGGCTTGGCACGAACACCTTGATTACCTCAGCCGCAAAATGCCTCTCCGGTATCGGAAGGCCGGGTCCCGGTCCCGACTCGCTGTATGCCGACAGCCGCCTTCTCTCTCACAACCGCGCGTGTCGGCTGCAAAGCCGCGCAAAATGTGAGATAGTTCCTTAAAATATGAAAGCACATCCTTTGTGCCTGTGGTTCCCGGTCTCATATTTGCTGTACGAAGTAATGTTTACTCAAACACTTCAGAGATGAAGTGGACATCTCGACCCACAGATTATGGAGACCCGCATCCTATTTGTCCCGGGTTGCGACAATTGATTCATATTCCTTTGACGGAAAGCATACTACGGTCCGGCGATAGGGTTCTAAACTACGTAAATGAAGGCTGAACATCCGGCACAACCGCTACCCGGCTGCCTTCTTGTAATTCATCTTACGTTCTTCAGTTACAGAGTACAAGAAGCTGATATATGCAACAGTTCACACAACCAATTGGCAACTCAATCACACAATGCCCAGCAGACAAAGGCTAAACGCTGACAGTCCGTAGGCACTCTAATGACGCTAATTCCAAACTCGTTACTCCGTATAAGGTCCAAGTCTGAGGGTTTTCTGAAACAAGCCGATGTGCGGAGACCCACCAGATACTTTCCAACGCGCTACTTTTTCGATAAGGTGGAACGGACAACTAACTATTGCCAAGAGGACGGTTGGTATGGGACGGTGTTCTCGGATGGATGTTGAGAGGCAAGGAGTGTGCCAGTGACAGTACAACCATACTCGATTCAGACAGTTGAGATGGTAAGAAAGTGTCTAATCGCTCAAGGAAATTGTAACCAGTTTATGAGAACAACTGACGTCAATCGAGGCTCCAGAACCAGTTTTAACCCGAAAGCTTGATAGTACGCAAAGAGTCAAAGCCTAGCCACCGGGCGGCAGCTACTTTAGATGTATATGTGTAGATGGTGCTTCATTGCAGCATCAGTAGCTTCCGATCTCTGAATTCAGGCTGGTGCGCGCTGTGTTGGACATTGATAGAAATGATCTCTTGGTTCCTCACTCTTTTGCGAGGCATTTACCATGGTTTGTGGTTCTTGTATACTCAATTCTTTGCTGAGGCTCCCTATCCCATAATCCACTGCAATGGCAAGACATTCATTGTGACAGGCGGAAACGGGGGTCTGGGGCTTGGAGCGGCGCACCATTTTGTGCGGCTAGGGGCAGAAAGGGTTATCATCGCGGCCCGTAACATCGCAAAAGCTGAAGACGCTAAAAGGTCAATTGAATGGAGCACGAAGCGTAGGGGCGTCATAGAAATTTGGGAGCTTGACCTTTGCTCATACAAGTCGGTGCGGAAATTCGCGAAACGGGCAAGCAAGCTCCCCCGGTTAGATGCAGTGGTTGAAAACGCTGCCGTTGCTACACCCAGGTTCCAGATAGCGGAGGAGGACGAATTGACAATAACGACCAACGTTGTCAGCACTTTTCTGCTTGCGATGCTATTGCTTCCCAAAATGAAGCAAACAGCAAAGAAGTTCAAAACAAATCCGCACCTTGATGTTGTGTGCAGCGAAGTTATATTCCACACATCATTCCCCGAGGCCCAATCTCCCAACATCTTTGACAAGCTCAACGATAAGGGGTCCGCTCGCATGCTAACTCGCTATCAAGTCAGCAAGCTCATGGTGGCCATGATATGCCGGGAGATTTTTGCAATCCATCCCGAAAGCTCCCCCGTCATAATCAACTACTCAAATCCGGGATTCTCCTATTCGGATATACTCCAAGAAGTCTCCTTCCCCGCACATGGCATAATAGCGCTGTTCGCTCGTCCTGCGGAGTCAGGGAGTCGAGCGCTCGTCCATGCAGTGACCGCGGGCCCGGCTTCCCATGGACAGTACATCAGCGAAGGAAAAATCAGAGACCCGCCGCACCTGTTGTTGACGAAGGATGGCGTCGATATACAGCGGCGGGTTTGGAAGGAGCTGGCCTGTAAATTAGAAGCTATTCAGCCAGGCATCATAGGCAACCTTGTGGGCAAAGGGATTAAAGGCCATGTGAACTCAGCCAGTGCAAGAATCAAGACCAGCATGGGCAATCGTGGGGAGCGCAAAGGGATCAAAGGGCGTGGTATACAGGGTGTGTCTGCTATATGGAGCTCGGCCACTGCAAGAATCAAGAGAACTATGGGCGGCTAGTTGCAACTGAAATCAATTTTTCTCCAAAGTAAAGTATCAGAGCAGCACTTCAACCGGTCGAGGTCTGATGTGTGGCCGTTAGTTGCTTATTAAGCATTTGTGATTCAGCGGGTTGAAGCCGAAGCCGAACTAGGGAGGAGATATGGAGTACGGAGTACGGAGTAGGCTTCATGAATTAGCCCCTCCCCGATCATTGTTGTCAAACTCGTCGTGTTAGAAGCGTGGCGCGAATATTGTCATAACAGCATTCCTTTATATCTGCAGTAAGGATGACGGCGATTCTTAAGAAGCCACTCAAACTCGCTCTCGTGCAACTGGCGAGCGGTATGTTTATTCACCCGAACCTGTATCAGATGGATTGCGAACTAAATGCTCTTCCCAGGCGCCGACAAAACAGCCAATTTAGCCCGTGCACGATCAAAGATTCTGGAGGCTGCACGATCGGGTGCCTCGTTGATTGTGTTGCCAGAATGCTTCAACTCGCCTTATGGCACTCAGTTCTTCCCACAATACGCTGAAACGCTCCTCCCATCCCCGCCCACAAGTGAACAGTCACCATCCTTCCATGCACTATCCTCCGTCGCCGCTGAAGCAAAGGCCTATTTGATAGGTGGCAGTATTCCTGAATACGTTCCTGAAACTAAACAATACTTCAATACCTCACTGGTATTTTCTCCGACTGGATCCCTTATCGGTACACATCGCAAAACGCATCTCTTCGACATCGACATCCCAGGGAAGATCAAGTTTAAAGAGAGCGAGGTACTTTCTGCAGGAAACAAAATCTCCATCGTTGATTTACCGGATTATGGCAAAATTGGCTTGGCTATATGTTATGACATTCGATTTCCTGAGTCGGCCATGATTGCAGCCCGAAAAGGATGCTTCCTGCTTGTGTATCCGGGTGCCTTCAATACGACCACTGGCCCATTACATTGGTCTCTCTTGGGCCGTGCAAGAGCGGTGGATAACCAGGTTTACTCTGCACTCTGTAGTCCAGCCCGTGACGTGGATGCGTTCTACCCTGCATGGGGTCATAGCTTGGTCGCAAACCCAAGAGCAGAGGTTTTAGTCGAGGGAGGAGAGTCAGAAGACATTCTATATGCAGATTTGGATCAGAAAGTCATTGACGAAACGAGAAGAGCCATTCCGATCTACGAGCAGAGGAGGTTCGATGTCTATCCGGACATTAGCAAAGCAGTTTGAGGAGTAATCTTTCTGGCGCAGGCGGTCCTATGACCACATTTGTGTTAACGAAATATAGCCATGTCATAATGAAACAAATATTTATCGCTCATCCCATCTCTTTCGTCAGTCCAATCCCGTATTGTAAGTCGAAGCACGGAGTCTCGAGTACGGAGATAAGTGTCATCCGGAGATAGTGTTTATGTAAGCCAAGTGTGACCCTGTGATTAGTCATTGATAAGCGAGTCCCACCAAATTTCCACCATAACAACATCGTCTTGAAGCTCTGAAGGTGAAAATTCGACGACGACAATTGAGCACTGCCGGAGATTTCGACGGACATCCTCTGTAACCGCCGTCAGTATAAGTTCCTTTTACTATTTAACAAAACCTGACAAGATTCTAACTGCCGAGTTTCGTTTCACAGACAATGTCGACTGCCAAAGCTGGAAAGAAGGCTGGCCGCTCCGCCATCGCCGATGTTGTCACTCGCGAGTACACCATCCACCTTCACAGGAGAGTACGTTGAACCCGAAATATTATATCTGAAGAAAGGAATCAAGAGAATTGGGGGAATGTGTCCACCATGCACGTTCAAATTGTGAGGGCCGAACATGGACGGAAAACACGTTTTCAGCTTCAAGAACATCTAAACCGCTCATATCCGCGCGTCTGCTCTTCCGTTTAAATGATTCGTCCCGTTACACACCCGCGAGTGAATAATGGTGACGATTCTTGGAGGCAGCAAGTGGGAAAAAAAAAAAGAAGCAAAGAAAAATGATTAGTTTTATGAAGTCCATCTTAAGGCCCGCAGATCTACGTGTCATGAAAGCACAAATCCTTTCTCTGCATAAGACTTGGGCATTCGGACGGAAGACTAATTTGTTTCTCTCTTTTTTTCCTGTGGGTTATAGGTCCATGGCGTCTCTTTCAAAAAGAGAGCACCAAGAGCCATCAAGGAGATCCGTGCCTTTGCTGAGAATGCTATGGTGAGTAAATCTCGTTATTTGTTCATTTTCCTGTATCTATTGGGTAGTCGAGATTTTGCTAATCGCTCTTCTTCTGCAAAATACACAGGGTACCAGAGACGTCCGTCTAGACCCCCAGCTTAACAAGAAGGTCTGGGAAGCCGGTATCAAGGGTGTCCCATACAGATTGCGCGTCCGCGTCAGCCGCAAGCGTAACGATGAGGAGGGTGCCAAGGAGAAGTTGTACTCCTACGTCCAGGCCGTCAATGTCAAGGATCCCAAGGGCCTCCAAACCTCCGTCATCGAAGATGCTTAGACATATCGCTCATGGAAAATCGAGGTATGCTTTGGTGTTGAGGGGTTGGGAATGGGTCGAAGGCGATGTCTTTCATGGTGGGATCATCGAGAATAGAACGATTTATTCCGCTCTTTGAAAGAGTACCCCGTTCGCGACCTTTAGGGACTCGGTTGCATACAAATGAAAAATATTTCAAGTTCCATATCGCTGCTTTGAGAAGATTGAACTGTCGGGGATCGTACAATTATACTTAAAGCAGGCCAGAAATTCATCCACTTGTTGATACTGTTCAAAAACAATGTAGCAATTTGCAAGCTATTTCTCAATTCTCTCGTCAGCCAATAAGAGCAGTTTTCATATTCACTCTATCTCAGCAGAATGGACAAATGTTTGAATCAACATCACCAGTGTCAGCCATCTATTTGACTGATATGATGTATTCGCTCTTACTCAGAAATGCGTAGGTCCTATCAAAGGGAAACAAGGATGATTGAACTCGCCCAAACCAATTTTGCACTGAAGGTCTTGAATATCTGGCCACCTTGAACATACACCCACCGTGAATCTGAGACAGTAACTTCATGCTTCGACGGAGCCACCGAGGTATCGGATCTACTTGTCAATCCGCAAGGTTGCCTATAAAAGCCACCACCTTCTTCGGTTCACCAAAGGAACAAAATGAGAATATTGCTTCTTTGTAAAGTACCTCTTGCTTCCAAGTGTATCCTTTTGCATGACAGAAACACTGGAATAATGTTCATGTCAATCCGCCTTCGCACATCGAGTGTATAATCCGACGAGGGAGTAGGGAGTAGCGAATGTCGTAGGATTCGGTTCCTGACAGAGAATTGATTCTCCTGGTATACAGAGTATTCCCTGGTTATATAGACCGACGAAAGTGCCTTCACCCAATCATCCTCAGCTGCGCACACGTTCAGTTATGTTTCTGATTCCGTTTGATAGGTCGGGACTCCGAGCTGTAGGATCTAAAGGTTATTAACAATCTCGGGGAATCAGTAGCGCAGCCTGTCTCCACTCACAAAGAAGAAGCCCAGCATTGCTAAAGGTGAAGAGAAGTTTGACGCGTATATGGCGTGTCAGCCCCTGTTGTCTAGCCAGTCCATGAAGGTTAATCTCGGGTCGTCGACGTAACGATGTGAGAGATCAGCCGTCACATTCGAGTAAATTAGCCATTCCCCTACTTCCCACAGTTGACGAACAGGTTCGTAGGAGTAGCAGATCCTGGGAGTGGAAAGCCATGTTGCGAATACAGCCTGGTTGCACCAGTGGGCTTTCTTGCCATCGCGTGTGTCAAAAACACAATTGTCGTCGGAGCTCTCATTCGAGACTAGCACTAGATAAAGCATATCATTTTGAACTTCACGTGGCAGACCAAGGAGTAGAGAGCGTGGTTCAGCATTCTGGGTATCCATTTTGAAGGGAGTCAACTGCTGTTTGTCATCCTCGACTACTTCGAGCTTCTGTTATCAAAATCTAGTAGAAGAGGTTGAATCAGAATACAATAGATAAACAGAAAGGCCACATTTACTATAAGGATAAGGTGTAGATAAGGGACTTGTAGGCAAAAGGTCTTCTGGGGAAGGAGCGTCATCGTAGTCCAGCAACTCTCTGGATAGAAATGGTGTATATAAATGGGAAGCTACCAGGTGGACAATCAATATCAAGTCAATCGCGTCTCCTTTGGTTGCGTTGACGACCAGGTATCACCTGATATCAAAACAGGGGTTATAGGCCAACATCGCGGAGCCCCATATAACAAGTCGAGGCCCCGGTGGCGTAACGGTATAACATACTTGAGTATACCGTTTGGCTCGGAACTGCAAGCCCAACTCCAATGGATGGAATGGCCCTGGTTCTATGGTGCACCACACCGGTACCCCCTCGCTATGCAGTGGTACAGCCCTGGATCTCTTCGGTTTGCAAACAGGGCCAAGAGAAGCGGGCCAAATAGACCGAGAAGCGGCGAGGGGAGGCAGCGACTTGTTAAGTTTCTTTTTTTATCATTTTTGGCGCTTTATCCTCTTCAACTCGTTGACTGTTGCTTTTTATAAGAGTGTGAACATGAGGTTGACCCATCGCGAACATGTACCTCGAAGTAATGTTCTGGGACATCATCATTGTCTTGGCGGAAGTGGCTAGATTTGGTGTCGTGGGTTCGAATCCCGCCGCGGAAAAAAAAAGATTTCTTTTCTGGTCGTCCATCAACGACATCCTCAAAAGAGTACACGCATATAAAAGCACTTCTCGCAATCCAAGCCAATAAGGTATCTTGTCTCAAGCTCATTTAAGATATCCATTCGCCTCATTCCAAACTAGGAGAGATAATCGCGAGCATGTATGTCATGGAAGGAAGCAAAACAACGGGGTTATATGATAGCAGGGGACTCTAACAATGCTCAGAAGGCAAAAATATTCTTTCAAAGGCTATGCTACTGGGCGAGAGGACCGAAAAACTCCAATATAAAAAAAAGAAAGCATTCATGAATGCCTAGAACAAAGCATGAGGAAAGTGATACTATTTTCTTTTATTCCAGGATCAAAACAAGTAAAGGCAATTTTCACATCTGAAAGAGGGAGAATAAGACAAAGATATGTGCAATGCAAGTCCATTGTATCCTATTCCATTCCATTTGAATTACAACTTGGTATGCTTCTGGAAAAATAAGCAAAACCAGTAAAGCAACACGTACAAGATTCATCAGAGCCGTTGTCCATAAGTCAATAACTGAGAACCGGGGGGGAATCGGCATTCAAACTAGTCTTTCTTCTTGCATTCCTCCATCACTGCAGCCAGTTGGGAAGCTTTCGAAGCCTCTTTCATCTTTAGAGCCCAGTGTTCCGCTTCTTTGGCAGTAGGCACCAAGAATTGAACGCTAGTTGCACGTTGAAGATACTCAACCTGGGAAATTAACGCTGCATTGAGGATGACATTGCCACTTGGGTCCGCCCGAAGGAGCATACGTGAACGGCCAGTATCTCGATTTTTCAGTATACGAAGCAGACCCACGCCTTTAACCTCCCACGTGGCGCCTGGTTTGAGCCTTAAAGCACGAGCACGAATCTCAAATTTGACATCCTCTTCTGCTTCGCCAGCGCCACCCTTTGTCAGATCGACCTGTGGTAGAGTTGCACCGTCTTCTGCCGAGTCCCCGGTTCCTTCATCGGAGACGGCCGGGGTAGTTGATCGACTAGGTTCAACAGATGTGCTAGCAGAGAAGGGAGTTGGGGATAGCATCGTACTCCCGTTGTGTTTTTCTGATTCGGCCTTCAACGGAAAAAGAGATTTTGGAGTAGAGCTGCCAAACAGCGTAGAAAAATTTGGTGTAGAGATACCGTTGCTAGGTGGTGCACCTTTGGGTGTAGAAGTTTCTGAAACTGCGCCAAATGAGAATTTTGGCACTGATGTGCTAGAGGGAAAGCCAAAAGCCGAGGCGGATGAAGGTTTGGGTGTCTCCCCATCAGCTGTTGGTTCTGGGGATGGAGATCGAGTGTTGGTAACCGAAGCAAATGAAAAATTAGGAGTGACAGATCCTGTACTGAATGAAGAAGGAAATTTTGATCCACTGAACAGGGAGGTGGTCGAATCAGCAGCTTTGTCTGCTGGGGCGGAATCGTCCTTGCTTTTGTCTTTTTCTGCTTCTTCATCGACTTCACGGCGCGGTTGGCCGGTCTGGTCCAGCTCAACTCTGTCAAATAGACTGCGACCATTTATAGCAGCTGGTGATGTTCCAGGAGTTTTATGTGTGTCTTCAGTTGCGGCTGTATCATCTAATGAAGGTTTCGGGGTCATCGTTTGTTTGTTGTTCTCATCTGCATCAAGAGGCTGGGGTGATCGCTGTCCCTCTTGAGCGGCTACGTAAGAGCTGATGAACATGCGCAAAGTTGCAGACGTTTGGCCCTCGTCGGAGTTGGACTGATCATGTTCTTTCGCGCTCTCGCCATTTACTTCGACAGCGCTCGAATCTTCATTTTCTCTGGTGCGCTTACCGAATGGATCGGATGAAGCCTCCGTTTCTTCTTCTTCTTCGCTCATCTTTCGCTTCGTGGATTTGGATGGAGATGGCTCACATACTTCCTGTTTACCACGTTTTAAGCTTGGACCTTGGTCATCTTCGGCCTTTCTCTTCTTGCTCAATTCTTCCACATTAGGTAGAATTGATTTTTCTGCGTGGGATATTTGTTTGCTCCCATATGGGACCGCACGATAGTGACTGACCATAGAGCAGGGATACCCAATCTGCCGCCGAAGCATGACATAATAGGCGATAAGAGGCTCAAAGTCGTTGCAACTAGCATCGATAGTGGCCATCTGTTCCTTGAAACTTTCGTTGATATACTGAAAACGCCATTGTTTGACCCAATCATTCCTTTCAGCCTGGCTGAGTTGAGGCGGGATCTCGTCTTCTGAAGGCACCAATTGTGCGACTTCTGACTCCACATCATACTCCGTTTGCACGCCCGAATCCACGTAAGTCCGCTTTTCTACAAGCGAGCCAGCATCTACGCTGTCAGGCTTCGCCACAAGCTGACCTGATTGAACGGATCCAGAAGGCTGGAATAGTGCGCCGGCCGCGGGAGTTTGCAGAGCTTGTCTGGAAACAGAATCACTAGTATTTAGTGGTTTCTGAATAGTTTTCTCAACGCTGAACAAGGGCTCTGGTTCAGTCACCGGCTTTCCCATCTCCTTGCTGCTGACTGAAGGAGGCGGTTTCGAAGCAGCCGTGGATTGTTCGGTGGGAAAGAGAGGTTTGCTAGGCTCGGTTGCAGCTGGTTGGGATGTACCCCTTGAAAAGCTGGCCCCAAAGGTAGGTTTAGATGATGGTGTTGCAGTGCCTGTACCAAACATGGATTCGCTAGGCGCAGATGGCGCGAGATCCGGTCCCTTGGCTAGGCTTCCGAAAAGGTTATTGGAGGAAGTATGCTGTTGAAAGGAGGGAGCATTGGGAGCGGGAACCGACGATGCAAACAACGAAGGACCGGAAGTAGTGTCCTTATCCAATACAGTGGTTGAAACACTTTGCTTTGGTTGGGAATTGTGAGAAAACGAGGAGTTGCCATTGGTTGACGCGGAGAATAGTGGCTTTGAGGCGATGGAAGGGGTCACCGTGGCTGGTGCTGCAACTGGAGCAGAGGAGGATTCAGGCGCAGAGGCTTCTGGCTTAGATACGTCTCCAAAAAGTGGTTTGTTAATAGTAGAAGCAAACACCGAGGATGGGGGTGCAGCTAAAGAAGTCAGGGAACCTGAGTCGGCCGATGTAGATGACTTGCTAAATAAGGTCGTTGGCCCTGTTTCCAGCGGTTTACTAGTGGCTCCAAAGAGAGAATTACCAAACTTCATTTTCGAGGTTTCTGTAGGAGTAGCGTCTTTTTTCTCGGAGTCCTGAGCTTGGTCTTTAGGTTTGTTGAAGTTGCCAAAAGAATTCACAGCAGGGGTAAATCCGAATGAAGGAGCAGCAAAAGTCAACTGGGATGCGGTAGACGCAATGTGAGCAGTCGGTGCGGTTGTACTGGCCTCCGCAGATTTAGCATTGAGTCCGAAAAGCGAGTTACCAGTGAAGGCCGCTGTGCCTTTCAAGCCGTTAGACTCTGTTGACGTCGTCGCCTCGACAGTTTTATCTACTTTGCTGGGGTTTCCAAAGATAGATGTGCCAGCAGTGGTCGATGCCGGGAAGCTCCAAGTGGGAGCCGGAGCGTTTGTAGTTGCTGCACCGGAGCTCGTAGGCGCACCGCCCTGAGTAAAGGGATTATTGAATGTCGACGATGGAGCGGTGGCGGCAGAAGTAAAGGAAGGTTGTCCAGGTGCGGAGAAATTGAACACGTTTGATTTGCTAGCACCCAAATTAGGCTTTCCGTCCGGCGACATCTGCATCTGATCCACCGGTTTGTCTACTTGAAAAGCTGTCGGAGTGGTTGCAAAAGGCTGGGGTTTGGAGAACATGTTGTTACCCAACGTGTGTCCGAAGAGTCCGCCATTGGACGGAGCCGATGTTGCAAAGGCAGAGTTGGATGTCGTAGTGCCTCCGACAAACGGAAATGAGGGCTGCTGGGTTTGGGTTTGCTGGGCCTGCTGGGTCTGTTGGGTCTGTTGGAGGCCAAACCCGCCACCATTAGCGCCACTAGTTCCAGGCTGGCCGTTCTGGTTTGTAGTGGAAGTGAACAGGTTCGCCTTAAAACCCTGGAAGTCGGAGTTCGGAGTTGAACCCAAAGTGCTGAAGGGGTTATTAATCTGCTGATTGGGATTGGCCGCTGAGAAACTGAAAGATGGCGGCGCAGAGCTACTCTGGGAGCCGAAAAACCCGAAAGACGAATTATTTTGATCTCCAAAGACCTGGGGCTGGGTGTTTTGGGAATTGCCTTGTGAAAAGCTTTGAGATTGACCAAATGGAAAACCGTTCGTCGAAGGTGAGATGGTCGAGTTCGGTACAATATTTGGATCAATTGTACTAAATGGAGACGACTGATTGGTGGCTGTTGTCGATGGCGAACCAACACGACCTCGACGTTGGCCCAGTGATTTAATTCTGAGATTTGTTAGAGACTGATAACATATAAGAGGGATCCGAAAAAAAAGAACACCAGTACAAGCGGAAAGAGACGTCAAGCGGACCAAGCAAGCTTCTCAAACAGAAATCCGAACTGAAAGATCTCCGATTGAGGCACCACAAAGATCTAGCGGTATAGAGGGCAGACCAAAACACACAAGTTGCAAAGTGGGGAAAATCAGAGACGAATAAATGGGACGGAGTCTATCCGTGTCTGGCGTCGTCAGGCAAGCAGCAGGGCCGGTTTGACAGACTATGGTGCCGACGGGAAAACGGTCTCGACAAGACGTCCCTATGAGATAGATCTCAGGAGGCAATAATGTGGAAGTTGGGTCTGCCGGGCAAGGAATTGGAGATGATGAAACAAGCCCTGTCTGTAAAACACGAAAAGAAACCTTGAAAGAGAAAGGAAAGGATGTCGAAGAGGGGAACAGGCAAAGGGAAAAAGAGCAAAAACAGCTTTAAAACAAATGCAGAGATACTGGCTAGGAAAACTCCTTTGTGCATAGGATGAAGGAACATTGCGCAAGCCTATTAAGCAAGGCCTATTGAGAAGAATGGAGCAAGACACGGGTTTCTCCATGTCTCATTGACAAACCATTACATCAAACTTCAATATAGACAACAAAGGCATAACACAATCAGTTGCTAATGTACTCACTTTCTCTTCGCCAACTGGGCGGCCGTAGCCCGCTGGGGCGCATCTGCATTCATTGACATGGTGTCTAATCCAGTTTCTTTGCTGCCCTGAATTTCTGCTCCTCGTTTGGGCATTGGATAAGACAAAATCTCCCACTGCTAGGAGATTCAACACCACCCGTTCCCTTGAAGGATATAATTTCGGTATAACGGAATCTTCAACGACCGTTCTCGGACAGAAGACTTGTTCGGTATGAGCCTCCTAGTCCCATCTGATTTCGATAAAGAGCCGAATCGCAAACCGGCCGCAAAGTCGATAGTATTACTCGACCGAAGACACACTCAAATGCCGACGGTTTGTTATGCGTCGAATGCTTACACGTTCGACAGGCGCCTAACGTGGAAGGGAAAGAAATGGATTCTGATCGAAGTAGGAGACGGCGACGCGACGATTAAAGAAGTATATCTAGTGGCTAATAACAGTAAGCGGCTATAACCGAAGAAGATGACCCTCAACAGGTCACTGAGAAGATATGGAGGAATCCGTTTTCTCACCTCGGCAGATCTTTTTAGAAGTCGCCAAATAATCAAAACGACGGTCGTACGCGACAACGGATTCTGAATGGGCGGCGACGGAAAGGCAAAAAGAAATGGCGAAAAAGAATCAACGCCCACCGAAGTGAAATTACAATAGTATGTCAAGGTATAAGAAGGGAGGTTAGGGAGTTGAGCGAGGTTGGATACACGATGCCGACTCGACAAAATGTTGATGAAAGCGGTCGTCGTGGAGGTTGCCCGGGTTCAAGTATTATGGTCCTTTTTTCCCTTTTCTTCCCTGCCCTGATCCCTCTAAGCGCCAAGAACCGTTGCCCTCCCAAAATCAGTGGTCACGTGGGACACCCGGATTACCTAATGCCTTTGCAAGAGCCAAAGACAGACACTGGACTGTTGGATGGATATCAAAGAAATGGAGGTATAGGAAAGACCTGGATCTGAAGGGTCTTAGAAATGTGTAAGGTCTCTACAGATGCTTGTTGAGAAGGGGAGTGCGTGTGAGGGTGCTGACGAGCACAGGCAGCAGCAAGTACAGACAGAGATCAGGCTCTCCCTTGGATGGCACAGCAACCCAGTATTCAGTCAATCAAATCGCTGCCAATATTAATGCAGAATTTAACTAAAATACATAACTAGATCATGGAAAACAGTAGTCACCTGCATCCAGACTGAGACATCCAAGCACCAAGTATACCAAGTATATATTGCATGCAACAGGGCGATATCATTCATAAATCACCATCAGCTGCGGTAAAAGAAAAAATGTACATCGCAACCACCCAAATATTGCTTCTTCTCTTGCAAAGAGTTCTTCGACGTGATATGTTCGACGGACCGGAAGGGCGGATTTACAGCTTGGACTTGGTTTGGGCTTTCTTGAGAATGGGTTCCATCTTCATCGCCTTCATGGCGTTTCCTCGAACCTTTAGCTTGCCACCCATGAATAGACGTTGTGCGTTCGAGGAACCCGAGACGAGGGAGCCAAAATCGGCATCGGAGAGGAGTAGAGTGACTGTTTTCGATATTGAACGTATATCAGCAACGGTGTTTCACAAACTTAGGCATGGTTTCGCCGTGGAGAACGTTTAACAAGCTGGAAACAGAATAAGAGTCGACTGACCATCGGCCTTTGCGCCCTCGGGGGCAGTGCCCTTTCCAACGACACCCTTATCCTTGAAATCGAGATACCAGCTCTCTGTCTCGCCCTTGTCGTTGGTCAGGGTAAATGTGAAAATAGCTTTGGCGCCTTTGATGGCGTTCTCGCGCTCGGCATCGTCGGCCTGGAGCACGCTGTTGATGGCGTCGAACGCGGCGGATGATTTGAAGTTGGCTGCCCAGGTCAGAACGTTAGCTAGGAACAATGTTCGGAAATCCGAAAGCTTCCGAGTGCGTCGAACAGTGCCAACTTACGGTTTGCGAGAGACATTGTGGATAGAAGAGGATAATTAAGTATAAGGAACTGGGTATCTTAAACAGCTGCGAAGATAGGAAATTGGTAGGAATATTATTACAAGAGCAAGTTCTCAGACGATATTGATGCAAAGCTTGTCTGGTGGACTGGACTGTGGTTATATGTACATCCAAACGGGCGCGCGCAGAATGATACTCCGGGCAGCATGTGAAATTCCCCCATAAAATAACCGTGAGCTTGATGCCGAGGCGCTGAGCATTTCTCTCCAACGTCACCAGCGTCATGACATCGCAAATTCCACATGAGGAATATATACAGTATCTTTCCATGCCTCGTCCTGAAACCTTTGGAGTTTGCGAAGCCGAAGCTTGTCAAGCTTGCCACAGCTATATAGGCATTCGCGCTGTTGCCCTTTTGTCTTAATCTATACGGAAGTGTGGAAAATAAGTTGTTGCGCCGGCTTAAGTACTGGGTACCGTCACGTGGTTGGGATTTGTATGTATTCTAATCATGTGACTAGGTACCTCATACTTGTGTTTGCGCAGCAACTTTCCTCACCATACGGAGTACTTGAGACAGAAATATGTGATGAAGCGAATACGGCCCAAAGCTTTGGCACTATTAGGCCAATTTGTTCATCCTCCCGAAGCAGAGGAAGATTTGTGCCCGATCATCAAAGTCATCAAAAAAAATGTTCATTCATCATAAGAGATCCCTAAAATCTCAGACACCATCTCGAGACGGTGAGGTTAACTACCGAGGCACACGATCATGCCCAAGTGCAACACTGTAGGAATATAACTAACAAGATACAAGCCATCAAGTTAGTCCTTTTTCTCCTCCTTTATACACGTAAAAGTCATCAGTCGTTAAAGAGATGTCCCAACATCATTTCCGTGACATCATCCCAATTCCGCACTGGTACTGTTGGTCCACCTTATTCAATGCTCCACGCCGGTTTATCTGCCTTGACCCTGAACCGTCACAACCAGCTCCCCACAGCAAAAACGCCTTCACAAGCCCCAAGATATAGATAAAAATAGAATGAATTTCATCTCCAACTGAACACAGAAGATCGAAGAAGTCGCTTCATGTGATCAGGACCGCACAGGAAAAGCCCACGGGTCTTTGAGGTCGCCCGCTGTAGGTTGCTGTACGCCCTAAACTGCGTTGAACGGTCTTTTCGCTTCGTCTCTTCCAAAATCACTCTCTGGAGTTGGCCTGCATCCATGCCAATTGGACTAAGCATTATGGGCACGTCCATGACCTCCACTGGCGGTGGCTTCTGTTTGCGCCGTTGGCTGCCGGCTGATTTCCGCGTCAGCGGTTCCAGGGCATCATCCCACGTGCCACTGCGGAGGATGGTTTCTTCAAAATTGAACTCTCGAACGGTGTGTCGGTGATTTCGAATAAACGACGAGACTTGGAATGCGTCGATAACCACATTTTCTACGTCCATATGCCGTAGAAAGGGAAACCTAAGCGGCCGTAATCTTGATCCCGAAGGTTTTGAACATCGAGAAGCGTGAGGTAGGCACTTCGAGGCGGCCTCCAAGCACGGCTCCGTCGACAAAGTGAGTGGACAAGGGCCTTTATCCCCGCGCCAGCGGAATTTGAATGTTTTCAGAGAGGAAAACCCGTCGAGATACGAATGTAGAAGTTTTAAGTGGTCAGTGGATTTGCCACACTCAAAAGGAAAGCTGTCCATGAGGATATTCAGCCTTCGTATCTGCATCCATCGTTTCCGTGCTGACGGAGATGCGCCAAAGCCAATTGTGTGGCGAAGATAGAGGAGAGCAGCTGGATGTATGGGAAGAAGCGACAGCCCTTTGAGTGACGTGAGCGGGGCTTGCTCAATCGCTATGCGAAGAGATATGAGAGCATAGTCAACAACGCTGCGCCGGTACCGATGACCAGGGGCTTGGCCATCGCAGGAGATAGTGAGATGAGACAGCGAAGGCATTGCCGTAAACGCACGAACAAACGATGGTATGTTGGTTGCGGCGTGGAATAAGGGGGGGTATTGCTTTGTCAACAAGTCGGTCATATCCCAAGATCCATACTTGGGAATACTGAGCCTTGATCCTGCCCACTGAGATGCATGGATTTGAGGAGTATAGACAAACGTTTGCTCCTCTCCAGTGAACGGATCAAGTAAAGGTGGTAAAAAGGTTCCCGGTGAATGGGGAATCCGAAAGGTAAGCGAATCAACAAATCCGCCAATGCGCTCCAGCGCTGCCATCCGCGCCGGCCGAGTAAAAGTGCTGCTCCGAAATTGAATCTCGATATTTGAGAATAGATAGGATGCTGTTTGGATACTCAATTCATGGCAGACCAGTCGTAGCGACAAGACATCCTCCTTTGTGGTGGTATGCGCCAGAATTGTATCCCGGACCCTCCTATCGAGGAAGAGGTCGATAAAGGAAGACGGAGTTACCATTGTGATTTAGTACTGATCCAAGTATCAAAATCAATGCGCTTCAATGGCATTGTTTTCGCCAGGATTATTTCCCACAAATGAATGTATATTTTCTTGAAGTAGGGGAGAAATTTTCGCAGCCGATGATTTACTGGAAATGCGGTCAATGTCCAAAATTGGCCGGCCGGTCCAAATAGTACTAGTTGCCGGGGAGCAAAAAAAACGAAAGAAAAAGGCGAGCAACGGTTACTTGCTTTCTGAAAGGAAGAAGAGAAAGAGAGAAATAATTAATTATTCATCGCCTGAAACCAGTTGAGGCATAGAAGAGGAACAATTAACTGAGGAAGGGAAAAAAAATTGAAAAGAGCTTTTTGCGACAAAAAGCCTTTCTTCCCCTCATCCGGGGGCATTTCTGCGATAGATCTAGAAAAGTACGAGGGCGGGGGGGTTACCACTGCCCTTGGAAATCCAGAACAGAATAACTCGGCTTCAGAGGCGGGATGCGGGCGAAAACTAAAGAACCTAGAAGCCCTTTTCTGCAGGATAACAACCGTGATCGCGAGAGAGACGCGGTGGTGAAGGAGAAATCCCGACGTGATAAATGGTGGACTAGAATGCAGAGAAACAAACATGTTTCCAGTTTCATCGGGCCCAGACGGCGGCCATTGGCAAAGATCCCAGCACTGGCCCCACAGATGTTTCCTGTGATACCCTGACGGCCAGCCATTTTCTCAAGCTCACCGCTCTCCTGACCGCAACTGGCTCAGGCATCCCGGATCCCGACGTTTCCTGCTTCGTCGAATGACAGTTGAATGATCGCGTCTACCCCATGCCAAGCATTGACGCTACTGTGCTTGGCTCAACTTGAGCGCGCACGGTGCTGTAGAGGTCGCGTCAGCCATCGGTCATGTGCAGAGTTGCCGCACTGTCGACGCGCATAGACGCGACCAAGTCCAGTTGCTGTCTGAGCGGCTTTGCGTGGATATGAAAAGCACACATAAAGGTAGTGCAATGTGCGCCTGATGGCCGCACAAGACAAATGGTGTGGAAAGGTGATTCATTGCAAGTCAGTGACCCTTTCTGAACCGCTGGTTGTGGTTGAAGAGCTTATCAAAGACAAGTTATAAAAGCCAGACACATGTCCTTTACTCAATATCCAGGTGCGCCAATTCATAAAGTATATATCAAACTGTACAAACCACATCATGTGTCGCACGGAGAAATTCTATCTTAAATCATTGGTACAAGAAGTGAACAGAGAAACATAGAAGATCGGCGCAACCCTGAGAATATTTGAATGCCGTGCTAATCGTACAAAAAATGCCGTGGGTAAGAGACGGCCATACAAGGAAATCGGGATCTAATTGTAGCCTCTCCGACGTTTGCCCTGGTTGCGAACTCTGGGCGTGACGACGGCCTTGTTGACCTTGCGCTTCGGCCGCGTTCTGTAACCGGATTTGGCCTATCAAAGCAGTCAGTCAGCATCCAACAACAAAATGTGGCAGCAGAGCACATACCGGAAGACCCCAAGGACTCTTAGGATCGACATTACCCTTCGACTTGCCACGACCACCACCGTGAGGGTGGTCCATTGCGTTCATTGCAAGACCACGCACTGTAGGTCGAATACCCAACCAACGTTTGCGACCAGCTTTGCCCAGCTGTCTATACTGAAAATTCGCATTACTCGAGACGCCAATGGTGGCACAGCAATCCTTGTGGATAAGCCGAATTTCACCACTTTTGAGGCGAATGGTGACGTGCTCAGATAATTTCTTCAGTTTGTGCTTTTCCTGGAGCGTCAAACGCTTCGTTTCTCCTTTGTCATCAGTGATAACGTCTGCTTTTGGATCATGTCCTTCGACAGCTTTGGCCACAACAGTCGCGAAAGTACCCGCACTTCGACAAAGCTGGGCGCCCTTGCCTTTATGTAATCCAACATTATAAATCAACGTCCCAATCGGAATCATATGAAGCGGTAGACAATTGCCCCGCCAGGCAGTCTTTGCAGCCAGGATACCAGGATCAATAACTCCACCCATGCTCTCCCACAAATCCTTTGGAATACCCGCGCGATAGCTCTGCACGACGTCACCTTCCCGCATTCCCTCGGCGGCAATGATATAGCTCAATTTCTTTGAATCTTTAGACCGCAGGAGCGCGATATGGGCACTGCGATTGGGGTCATGTTCAATTCTCTCCACGACGTGTGCTCCGGATTCTCTTCTATCAAAATCGACAGTTCGTATTCTTCGCTTGTGACCGCCTCCGCGATGTCGAACGGTGATATGTCCACTGTTATTTCTTCCACCCTTACCCTGGCCCTTTTTGGCAATGGTCAAGTCTTTAACCGGTCTCCCTTTCCACAAATGATCGTTTATTGGCCTTCGAAGATGTCTCAACCCAGGTGTGCGAGGCTTGTAAGTTCGCAACTGAAGTCCTCCTTTCTCCCGGGAGGGCGGAGGAGCAAACGATATGCTTGCATTAGGTAAGGAGTCGGGAGCCGCGGACTGAGACTCAGCAGCGGTAGCATACGTGCGTGACAGTACCGAGGAGAAGCATTTGCAGGAGGATTGGAAACTCCGTAAGGACATGCGAGTTTGGAGCATGGTGCGGATTGGCGAGAAGTGCTTATGACAAATTGAGATTAGAAAGGGCTAGTATGGCATTGTTTTTTTTCGATTTGCAATAAACTCGGACGACGATTAAAGGCAACCCAGAACACTCAGGCCGCCAATTGCCATTGTTTAGCTTCTCCAGCCAGAGTTATCAAAATGAAAATCTTTGGGGGTTCAAACTACCGGCACGTGATGAAGCACTGTGCTTAGGTAATTATCAGAAACCCGCGACTAAGCCCTTTTGGGGAGGGGTCTCTTGGCGCGGCGCGTGACCGTAATGCAGTCACGTCACGGTGTTTTCGTAATTCGATAACATACACTAGCGACGCTCGTATGTTGCCCTGACAACGGGCTTTGTTTGGGCGGTTTCGCTGCCTTGTTCCACGCTCCATTTGTCGTGGTCGTGTCTCCACCCTGGTAATCCTGTTACGCTGTTGCTGGGTCAATACCACAACCTGCTTGTTAAATTCCAATTCCCAAGTTACGCATTGGTGTGTATGGTATGTATTCCTCTTGTATGCACAACCACAGAATAATAAAACTCCATGGCTTTCTTGTTCGCTTGACCTCCCTTCACCACCCAGACGACTTCTGTGATCTTATATTCCTCTCGACTTTTCTCATCCCAATAGCTGCTTATACCGTGCAGTCTTAACCACATCTCCTTATCTCGATACTGCTGCCATCCTATATACCCGGACGCGATTTTCTGGAGACATTCGTCAAGATTGACTTCGTACCGAACGCGAAACTGACCAACCTCTCAACGTGCCTCACCACACAACCTGAAGCACGACACTCCCAAGACATCAGCTAAGAGTAAGACCTCTTTTTTTCCTATTCATCTTCTTTTTCCTGTGTTTATTCGAATTCATCAATTGGTCAACTGTGTATCATTCGAGCTTGACCTTTGACCGCGACAAACTAACTCGCGGTGTTACCCGTAGCCAAGGGAGCTCGTGTCAACAAAAGGCTTTGACTCCTTTGAGCATCTAGCACAACAATAAAAGGCCTTCTCATTCCTGCAGTGCGTGTTTACTGGCCAATTCATCTCTCGAATACACTTTGAAGAGTCACCCTGTGAAATAGCCCATATCTCGTATGAGCAACACACCTTTAACTGATGTGGACTAACTCTTTGTTTGCAGGTAGCACTACCCCTTGAAAGAACTTTTGCGAGTTACCTCTTTTTGCTGCTTCGTACCGCCGCCGTCCATCAGTGAATGCATATAACTTGCCAACATGCCTCCCGTAAGTCATTTACTGCTCATTGGATGCTCACTATTCCCAAACAACTGTTTGTTGTTACAGTTTATTGACAACATTGCAGGCTAGAAGTTTACGGCAACGAGCCGTTACGGACGAAAATGATGAGAATGCTTCCATTTCACGCCTTACTAGAGCTAAAACTGCTGCCCTCGCTGGCCCTGAGGGCCAAGCCAGCCTCGGAGCTGCGAAGAAACCTCTTCAATCGAAAAAGAGTGCCCTTACTACTGCCAACACTGGGGTTCAGCGAAAACGTGCAGCATTAGGGGATGTCAGTAATGTGACCAAAGCAGAGGTTGTTGAGGGGAACGACACGAAAGAATTAAAAAAACCAGCTACAAGTCGAGTTGGATTGACATCAAAAACCACAACCCAAAGCGTGGGCGTTCAAAAGATTACGCGTACAAATACTACTCGAGCTGCATTAGGGGTAAGGGATGTCAACAAGCGTGAAGTGGAACCAAAGCGCCCAGGAAGCGGCTCTGGCGTTATGGGCAGTGCCCAATTGAAACGTCAACAAAGTCAAAAATCCCTTGTTACAGATGAAAGTAGCACAGTTACGGACGAACCCCCGCGAAAACGGATTGACAGTGGAAAGAAGGCTACAAAATTCCAGGAGAATACAAACTTAGAGTCGGACCCGGCAGAGCAGGTTGAGAGCAAACTCGCTAAGAAGGCACCAGTCCCAGCTGATGTGACCAACCTTGATGACGAGGACATTTACGACCCGTTGATGGTGTCCGAATATGTCATTGAAATATTTGACTATCTCAAAGAGATTGAGCCGCAAACCATGCCGAGCCCGAACTACATGGAGCACCAGGAAGAGCTTGAATGGAAAATGCGTGGTATTCTTGTTGACTGGCTCATCGAGGTTCATACACGCTTCCGATTGCTACCAGAAACTCTTTTCCTCGCCGTCAATATCATTGACCGGTTTTTGTCTGTTGATGTGGTAGCTCTCGACCGTCTCCAACTTGTCGGAGTCGCCGCCATGTTCATTGCCGCCAAATATGAAGAAATCCTCTCGCTCCACGTCGATGCCTTCTGTCACGTTGCCGACGAAACTTTTACAGAGAAGGAGATTCTTGATGCGGAGCGCCATATCCTTGCGACTTTAAACTACGATATCAGCTATCCTAACCCCATGAACTTCTTGCGTAGAATATCAAAAGCGGACAATTACGATGTCCACACTCGGACTTTTGCCAAGTATTTGATGGAGATTAGTTTGTTGGACCACCGATTTATGTGCTACCGGCAAAGCCGTATCGCTGCTACCGCCATGTATTTTGCTAGACTAATTCTCGAAAGGGGCCCATGGGTAAAGCTTCTTTGACAGTCCGCATGCAAGTATTGAGTGCTGACCTTCTTTCCTAGGACGCGACCATCGCACATTATGCCGGGTACAGTAAAGCAGAAATCATGCCTATTTTCAATTTGATGGTCGACTACCTCTACCGTCCCGTTACCCATGAAGCCTTCTTCAAAAAATACGCTAGCAAACGATTCCTGAAAGGTATGTTTCCAACTATGTATTTCATGCTAAGATTTCGCCGTCTGACTCACTCGTTCAGCTTCCATTCATGCTCGTCACTGGGCCAAGAAATACCGTGCCCTTTACCTAAACAAAGAAGAAAGGCAAAAGCAAGAGAGTCGTCAGACATACAGCTAACTGAGATCTATTGATGTTGGTTGTCGGGCACTTATACGTTTTATCCTTATCTTTCAAACGGGCTGCCGTCGGCTTCTCGCCGCTAATGTAATGCCTTGCATGTCACCACACAGTTTTTGGTTACTCTCCGTGGTGTTGATATGACCCTTTATGTTGTTTGCATCTTCTTCTAAACATCCCCAATTCCCTCATGCATCCGATTTGTCTCCTGGGATAAATCTCGGCTTCGGTCTTCTTCGCACCCATAATCCTTTTTCTCTTTTTGGCTTGGTCACGATGGTGGTGTTAAGCGGATCATGGTTGGAAAGCATCCCTACTGTTTACATTTGTTTATTGATTATGTTTGCTTGATTCTACATTTTATGCTGGGTTCATCTGGCGTCAGTGTGACTGCGTTCGATTCTTCTGTTTATATCTGAGGGCATTTAATGCGGGCTTATCTCTTCGAATGTTTCACTGCAAGGGAAAGACTTAGCAGTAGCATTCGATGTATACCTGCTCGCATGGTTTGTCGGGATGAGAATGTCGAGAGTGAATTAGGGGTGACTCAAGGAGATAGAGCAATGTCCTTTAAAAGTGATGTGTGTGGTTCTGATTTGTTCTTCGTGGATGGGGGTGTTGGCTGTGCTCTTCTTGATTTTGTGCTTCGGGGCTGCTTGCGAGTTTATTTCTTTTTTTCACTGCACTTCTGTTTATGTTGTACCTGGTTTCACTGGCTTTTGTGTGTGTGTACATATGCATCAGTTGTGGATTGGTTTCTCTTACAGTTATACTCGTGTCTAAGTTCAAAGTTCTTACCTTGCTACCAACCTTTGTTCCTCCTCAACTTTCGGACTATGAAGCCAAACCCATCAATTTCCCGGTAGGACAGGAATGAGCTGCGTAGGAGGAGCCTGTAAGGGCTATGGTTTTGTTGAGCATCCTCCTCTACCTAAATCCATGCACCTGCAGGCAGGGCAGATCACGCCGGAAGAATAAGAAAAGTGGCCTGACTGAAAAAGCTAGCCTTGCTCGAAATCAGGAACAGACTGTTGGAATGCTCCATGGGTTCTCTTTAAGTCGTCTCAGGGTAACCGAATTCCTTAGTCCTAGCGACAGGGATCATTGCTACAATATCCCCTGGTGAAGTCTGGTTGAATTCTGTTGAAGGAAATGAGAGGTGTTGGTCAATGGAGCAAGCATGCTCAATAGCGGTTGATTCTTCAATTACACTAGTACATGATAGTCTGATGAATGGATCTTCAACAAACAGACAGTTCTTCTTGCATGGTTGACATTCAGAATTTCAGATAGACGAAGAAGGGGAGGTTGAACGCTGAAAGACTTCATGATGACAAATCAATGCGATTCCCAGCAACCTCGGCAGAGAGTCGCTCTATCAGACTTACATTCGTCCAACCTTTCTCGACTGTAATGATATAAAAGCTCTTCGCAATTCATCTGTGCGAAGATAAGCGGTCCAAAAAGCTTCCCGCATGGCATATTATCCTTCATTTTTGACTCATATCCAGTAGCTATACGGGACAACGAAGATACCTTACCTCTGTGGCTTCGGGCATCAAAAGCAATTAGATATCTACGATAAAAAAAAGGCCCCAGAGAGCTCAGGTGAAGGAGTTTTGCAATATGTCTCAATGCTCTATCTACTCGCCAACTTGTCCCTTTTGTGCAATAGCTTCTGCTCATTCTCCCTCCCGTCCGTCCTCTTCTATCCAGACATTGCCTGGGACAAATGAGAGTACAACAGAAACACATATCATTCTCTCAACAAAGCATGTACTCGCTTTTCTGGACATTATGCCGCTGACAAGGGGCCACGTGCTGGTCATACCCAGACGGCATTTTCGAAATCTGGGCGAGGTTGACGTTAGAGAGGGAAGAGAGGTTGGCATTCTCTTTTCCAAAGATGACTATTTGATCGCATTGGTGGACCTGAACCGGTAGCTAATGGTCTACTGGCCCCCCAGCTTGGTAAATGGCTCCCTATTATTTCTCGGGTAGTTGTGAGGACAATACTGGGCACCGAGCCTGATGAACGCGGTGAAGACCCTGCACATTGGAACGTAGTGCAAAATAACGGTTCGTTTTCTCATTCTTTTTTTTCTTTAGATTTTTTTTCCCCTTTCTGTCAATTTTATAGCCCTCACATACTCTTCGAGTAGGTCTCCGCGCTGCGCAAACAGTTCCCCACGCGCACTTCCATGTCATCCCAAGACCGCCTCTGGAGAAAATGACACCGTCTAAAATGAGTTGGGCAATGTTTGGGCGCGGTCAGCGCGATGAACTTGATGACGATGAAGGGCAGAGACTGGCAGTCGAATTAAGGACTGAGCTTGTGAAGGAAATCGCAAGGACAAAAAAGAGGGAGGGTATCGATCTCGACACGGACGGTTGCGAGGATGAACCCAACGTACCTCGAGCGGAGAAACTGTGATCGCATCTCTGGTTGGTGTGAGATGCACAATGCGTTCTTTGGTGGGAATTGGCCACTCGATTGATGGCCACTTACCCATATTTCCTGATTATTTCGGGCCTGAATACCTTTATCGACTTTGTTGAGGGTACTTGTTTCAGTGGGTTGTAGCGTCTTTGGATTTAGGTGTAAATCGTTGAAAGTACTAAATTACTAAATTAGTTCGAAGCTTTATACCATGAAATCACTTTTGAGGTAGCCCGTACCCTTTTCCTGAAGGAATTCAACTCATCTGCAGTCGTTCCAGTGGGAATTCTTTTCGTCGGAATTTCGGATATCGAGCTTTCGCCCTCCGCCAGTTTACGATACGTGAGTAATCGCCGAGACCCTAAATATATTGTTAGATGCGGGCTCTAGAGTCACGGGTGAAGGGTTTTACAAACATTTACTAAATTGTTGAACGCACGCGCTGACCAGTTCCAAGTGCTGGTTGAAAGGTATGGCGAGCTCAATATCTTCATCATTTGCAGTGGGCATCCAAAAAGAAATCCGACCATTAGGCACTAAAGTACGCGCTGCGAAGTCGAGAATATCGTTTAACATGGCCTCAAAGCTATAAGGCTTTTTCGGAGCAATATAGCCTTCCAAACTGTCACCTTGTCAGCCCAATGAAGCAGTTCACCGACGGGTCGCTCTCATACCTATATGTTGGTACCCCGTCCACATAAACTGGTCCTACATTCTTTCCTTCTCGTGTCCCAAGTACTTTCAACCCTTCACGGATGCCGTATGGGGGATCGCATATAATCCCATCAAATATCGGCACATTTCGGAAGGGCGTGTTCGTTAAATCGGAGGTGAACGCGTCCAGATAATTTGAACCCAGACCGTACTGGATCATGTTTCTCACAAGTCCGATGGGCTTTCCTGCCTCCTTTTCGCCCTTGAAACTGCGTGCATCGATATCCGAGCCAAAGGTGAAGGCTCCGAAATGCGCTGCTGCAACACAAAAGCTTCCAGTTCCAACGAAAGGATCATAAAACACTTTTCCAGGGGCGGCAAGGGTGATATTGGCTGAGACCAAGCTCAATTCGGCGTCCATAGAGGTAGTACTGATGTAACTCCTTTTTTTCAAATCGTACTTGTCTATCACATTTCTGCTGCTGCCTGCAAGCCATCTACCAAAGTACAGTTTTAAAGGCTCTGGTTGAGGAGTTGGAATGGCATGTACCCTGGCCCGGGCTACAGCTACGCGACTGTCGTACAGTTCGAAAACCCTAAATATTTCATCGGGATCGACCATTAAAATGGGTCCTTCAAAGCCCATATACGAGAATGACTGGATCAAGGGGATTTTCTCTTTGGATGCCCGTTTTCCAGAATAGGAGTCAAAGTCGAACCTGAACGAGCTGGCCTTGTACTTGGACCACTTCGATTCAGTACGCTGTCGGATATCGTCGTGCATCTCTTCATAACTCTGGCCTTTACCCCAGAGCTCATACAAACCTTTTATCAGTAGGCTGCGGGTGATAAGAGCCCGAGCTGCCTTTTCATCCGGCACTTTTATGATGCAAAAAGGGGACTGGAACCAATGTTAGTATATCAATCAATCCTGTGCCAGTGGCAGCGGTTTCAAATCACATACCAGTGATTTCCAGGCAGACAACTTACTTCCTCGTTATACTCGACAATCTCCAAGTCTACCCGGGCCACTATCGCAAGAGCCTCGAGTTCCGCCTTTCGAAAAGATTCGTGGACCTGCGCGAAGCGAACCAAATACTCCATGGCGGCTTATGTCACTGAGCGCACTCGTCCTGAATATCCTCCTGACTGACACTTGCGGACCTGAAAGGGGTCTGTTTGGCAAATCTCAACACAAATCATCGTGAAAGCGAGGTTGCCCCTCCAAGCACCCATTTTGATGCCAAGCAAAGGCCCCAAGTCTTAGATAAGCCAAGCTTCATCGTGGACAATAGTTACTAGCTAACCGAATATGGCTAGCGCAGGGTTTGTTCGTTACATAAGCAGAGTTCTGGCCAAACGCGATGGTCCAAGGCACCCGGCCGGCACCTGAGGCCGCCTGTGTGAAAATTGTGAATTTGACATCAATAAGCAAAAGATTGGACATTATTTCATATTATTCGGTTCCAGTGCCGTTCCACTGCAGAATTGGGTTTTAACACGTACATTTCTGTGGCTGGAACGCCGAGAGTGTGAAAAGCCCGTGCTGACTCATCTCCACAACGGTGATGACGTCGCATTGTTGCTGAGTCTGCACTGTGGTCAATAACTGGGTTCAGGGACCAGGGTACGGCATACCATAACGTCCACACTGCGAAAACTCCAAAATCAAAAATTCAAAAAGGCAGAATTCCTTTCTGCCAGCGACGCCAAGCGTGCTCGTACTGTAATGCATATACCAACCACCCACCACCTATTTCCTATGTATGCCAATAGGTACGGAGTAAGGAATCTCCTACATAGGAATCTAGTACGTCGGAATCTAGTAAAAAGCTGTGAATATTTGCAAAAGCTGTGTGAATTGCAAAAACAAAAAAAAGTATACAATGAACTCTGTTTTGTGCCTTGAATCTTTGGTAGCTATGCACCAACTAGAGAGTTAGTGAATTCTTGTTGCCAAGTATTAGAATGATGAAATCTTACTAATCAGATCTGAGAAAAGATGATATTAGGGTTGCCAAGATATTATCTGTGAATAAATGATCTCACTAGTGAATGTTGATCCACAACACAGGAAAATATGTTTCAGAATGAGAACTTGATGGAATTGTGAGCTTTGAAAATAATTAAAAAGAGAAGAAATCTGGAGATGATTTCAATGAAGCTAATGAATTAATTTTGAAGACTTAATGAGAAAAATAAATGAGAAAATGAATAGCAGCAGAGCATGAACTGAATGA
>LJPH01000232.1:0-111532 GCA_001430925.1 Byssoonygena ceratinophila
TCTTCTGCAGAATTCTACAGTTCCATTTCTTATACTCTGAAAATCTGCAGAATTCACAAATTAAAGAGAAAGATTGATCAGAAAAGTTTCAGTCTCTACTGCAGTTATTACTTCAGTTATCATACTTGTTGATTCTCTTACACAAATTTCTTTCACAGTTATAATTAAATCTGCTGTTGAATTTTTCATAAATCATAAAAGCTGTATCAGTAGAATTATCAGATGCAACAGACATTATGAATTTATATCTTTTCTTTATATAATTAACAGTTTTCAAAACAGTAATATAGTTTTTCAAGACATGATTCTTGAAAATCAGTCAGAAAATAGATTTCTCCAGAATTTTACTGATCAGAATTTTTATTGCAATTTTCTGATTATATTATTCTGAAGTAATTTTCTTCAAAGCTTGAGATTCTTCTGAATTATTTGACATATATAACTGAATTATCATTCTTCTTTCATTCATGCTGAATATAGACAAGAAAGACTTTCATAATTGTTTTTTTATTATCTTGATAGCAGTTCTTTCTGAAAATTATTCATTTAATCTGCAAGAAATCATCTGATTTATAAATATTCACAACATTCATGTTAATTATCTTGATTAAATTTTTATAAACTCTATCATATCATTTATGAAACTTGTTGCTTAAATTTACAGATAGTTCAGCATCATTATTCAGATCTATAAACTATCAGATACTTATTATAATCATGATAATTCATCAATACTTGTACCAGACTGACCAGTTATCACAGATGAGGCACAGGATTTCATTCTTGAAGAATTCCTGAATAAAAGTAGTAGATTTCATTGTAAATAGTAGAAATAGATTCAGAAGATACATGAAATAGAAACCTGAAACATATAAAATATAGAGTAAAAATCTGGAATAACAAGAAGAAAATCTCTGATACTTCTCTGCAAGACTTTTTTTATCATAAATTAATATTTTAATTTGTGTGTAAAACACTAGTGAAGCTGGATATTTAGTCTCTTGCTCAGTATCTATCTTCAGAATCATTTCTGATTCTAATCTTCATTTGTCTGAGTGAAAATCTGAAGTTTGAAAATTTCTTTTCATCTGATATTTTCAGATCAACTGCTGCCATATTCATCTCAAATAGAGATAAATGTGAATCTTCTCAAAAACAAGTAAAGATTAATAAACAGAGATACACAAATGAGGAATTGAAGCTTTACAAGCTTCTTAAAGAAGTAATTTATATATTTATCAAGCAGAAACATCAATAGAGATGCTCATAATCTGTTAGAGCATGAGATCTTAGATTGATTGAAATAATCTAAGACAGGAGTTGGATGAGCTCACTTAAATAGCAAGATCAGACCAAACCCAACTACAGAACATCTAATGACCAAGAATGCCAAGGCGCTAAGCCCAAAGCAGAGCACTAAGCCGCAAGTGGTTAGCTTGCGCTAACACACTCCGACCTCAGGCGGTCACTTCAACCCTTCCGGTTTCGAACTTGTGTGGATGTGCAAATGCAAATGTCAACAAATTACGTTCATTCTGGGTCACAATGACAGCCTGCTCTATGAGACCCGACACCTCTATATGCTTTTCTAGAATACATATAATTAAAATCACATCATGGTCATAATATCCCAGCCCTTGCCCAAAAAAGGAAATGCCAAAATTGCCGAGGAAATGGAACAAAATCAGGGGTATCCTAGCGTCGATAGCGTGGCAATCTGAGCCGTTAATGCTCGACGAGCCACCAGCTCTTCGTCATCTTCACGGTTTCGGGAATATTGTCTCGCTATCTTGAGGATTAGGCGATAGCAGGAGTATCTGTTGGAATATTAGTGAACTCCATACATTTAAGTGTGGAAAGCTCATACTCACAATAATAACCGAACTGGAGCGGACTTGCTCTCCGTCAGGTCGGATCCGAAACCGTCAAGGAATTCTGGAGAAGGGGATTCAAAGACATCGGCCATCAACGGATCCCCCCACAATGCGCTCGTGAAATCAACAACACCGGATATCCGCTTCGTTTCAGGATTGATGATTGTGTGTGATGGCTTGCCGATATCCACCACCACCAGCTGTGGTACCTTGACATCGTCCAGGGCAGCAGAGAGACGCACCGCATGCTGCCGGATCTCGGGATAGGGTAAAGATATAAACACGTTTTCTGCATCCCACAGGAGGGAGTCAAGTAAGGATAAGAACGCTTGCTTCCAGGTCTGACTTCCGATTCCCATGACGACATTGTGCACGAGTCCAAACTGAGAGGACGTATGCTGCCCGATAGATTTGACGATAGACCCCAGTTGCCGATCGAGGGATCTCCGGTCATCCGTCGTCAAGGGAAAGTCGATCTCTGAAAGTGACACTCCTTTTATCGAGTGTCTTAGAAGATATGCTGTCCGGGGAGGAAAGTTGGGAATATCAATCCTCAAAGGCTGCGGGATACCCTCTATCCCGCTCCGGCACAACAGGGAGAGGACTGCTGCTTCAGTCTCAAGGAGGTGTCGTTCGTGACGGAGGACTGACGTAGATGATAACGGGCGGGTTTTCAGAACAAGTTCAAGGCCGTTTGACATTTGCAGAAAGTGAATAGGGTATACTGAGCCTTCGATCATCCGTATGTTCTGTGCCTGCGCCCCGGGGAACAGCGATTTAACAAGACGCTGGAAGGCGGAGAAATCGGGACCTTGGTCCCCGGGCCCTTTGCAGATGGTGGAAGACATGGTGAAGTTGGAAAACGTAAAAGGATAAGCGGTTGTCATATCTTGAGAGAATATATTTAATAAATGGCGATGGAAGTGAAAGCTGCGGGTAATATATTGAACGTCGCAGCCCATAAAACGATCCATTGTAACGGAGGAAGAAGGCGGCGGGCATAAAACTCGAACAGAGACTTACAAGCAAAAAAGATCTTTTTCGACAAGTCAATCAAGCGATCTATTTTAATATATTCGAGACTCGCGCAAGCATATATAATATTATAGAAACATCAAAGGGAGTGTCCGATGCCGCTAAGGAGCCGCATGCTGGAAAGGAAATGGGGCCACAAGATCTCAGCAACGAAGTACATATCAAAACATCGGCAATGAATACTCAATCCAGAATATGGTCGGCAGCAATAGATCCTCGCTCCAATCGCATAGACTGCATTATCGGCTGCATTGGAAATGAAAAAAGGTACCTGGTACTGGAACATAAAGGAAAGACAAGACAGTGGAGGGATGGGCACATGGACGGCTTAAGAACGAAAGCGAGAAATCGCGAAGGCCAGGAGCCTATAGAAACACGCTGGCACAGTCGCAGTGCTGGAGAGCTGTGGCCGCAGAAGCGAGAAATGACGACAGACAGACGCATGGCGGATACCATGTGGAGATGCTTGCAAATTACGTTGCGGGAGCACCGCGCGGTCGCAAACTCGCCAGAATTTGCTAAGTTGAGAAAGGTATGGTTTTCGCTTATCGCCAACCTGAAACTCAGAAACATGAGCTGCCAGTTAATTTTCCGGGCTTGCACCAATGAGCTGCCGCTTTTGACGAGGTTTTCTTATTAAAAGTTCCATCGCAATGCGACATTCACCAAGTCCTAGGTAGTTACCGTCCTATACTACCTTAACAACTTTTCGCTTTTTCCTCGTCCCCAACGTCTGGCCTGCACGCGTCACCACATTCTCGCTCCTATACAATATGCTCGCAGATGTGCCACTCCCCGCGGATGTATTCTCGCTCAGTACAAAAAAGGAATTCTGTCTCATTTTTGGGAGAGGGCCGACAGGGTTGGGGGCACGCGGGTCTTGGCTAGGTACTTTGACTGGAGTATGCTGCGGGATCCATCCATCTCCGTTGAAAAAGATGGCACGTACAGTCTATGCGTCCTAACACAATGCCGGCACATATCCTAAGGCCATTATGTCGGCCTCTTTGCTTTCGACCAACCTTCCCTGTTACGAACTTGCGCTCCTAACTTTCGCGGCACTGCCCACTGCACCACCCGCACGACACGACTCTCTCTAACTGGATCGAAAGTGCATGTTGGGCCTCAACCAACTGTGATGACAAAACGCTTTGCAAACACTACAAGATCGGTGCTGCCCCTGACGAGGAATCGGGAATCACTCCACCCTCGTATTGTCTGATGCGTTTCGAGAAGCGGTTGGGTCTGGTTGGGGGCGAGGGGTCGGATTGTAAATCTCAGCCAGATTGTATCGTTTCAGCTGTTCGTAATCTCCTCCGACAACGCTCATACCGCAAAGATTCTACCAACAGTCAACAGCTTAAAAAGGGCCGGAAGAAAAAAGACGCTGCTTACCTGAATAACTTCGACCAAAATCAATGCATCGTAATTTTTCAGGTCAACCGTGTGGCCTTGGCCCACGACACGGGCGACAAGCGGGATCAAAATATCTCTAGGCCATTCATGGTTGTTCCGCACACTTGGCCGAATCGCGTACTGCATCCAGAAAGTTCTTAGTAGCGTGTTCAGACATCAGAATCCTGCGCGTAGGATCGTTCTTCTGAGCCACGGAGAAACAATACCTTCTTTGAAGAACCGTCGGAGTGAAAGTGTGGCCCCAGTACCTCTTGAGCAAGCTCTTCCATACCGCCACTACGAGCTTTTCGGATGGAGGTGATTGGCGTTAGTCGTTTGACATACCTACTTCGCTTCTTCTCTGGGTTTGCATGGGCGTCCATGCATATTCGATGGACAAGGTCCACTGGATCTATCGTCTTATCCACCTTGATGAACAACACTATTCCAAAATGTCAGTAGGTATACGCAAGCATGCATGCCGAATTTCAATAACAGGTGACACGGGTAGGTACGCACCGCACGGGACGTCCAGCTTCACAGCCTGGAAAGGTGCACGAGACTTCATTGGCTTCATGCATTCAACTTCCTTTTTGATTTGTGCTTCGATGTCATCTGCATCTCCACCGGGTGTAGAATTTTCTTCCGGTTTACTCGGAGAAGTCTTTGGTATCTCCTACATTGCATGTTCAGTTTCGTTCCAGTGAAAAAATTGAATCAACCCAACTTACCTGAGACAACAAATCCAATATCTCAGCAGTACATTTACCTTCTCTTCCCCTGTCACAAGTGACAAATATTCCAGAGTCACCGCTCTCCAGTGTTGATCTTACACTATGCTTTGAACTAGGCGCCCGCCACAGTTTCTTGCGCTACACATATATCAGAGAGAGACCTGCCTATTCATGGAAGCAGTGTAGTGCATTTTCTTGCTAGAAAGCCACAGCCCAAAGAGGGATATCAAACATGGATGAGGTTACGACCTACCTTTTGTTTCCTATCTGAATGCTCATATGTTCCATCCGACGCAGCTCGCTTCTTGCTTGTCTCATCACTCATAATTCGAATCCAGTCACTAAATTCCAGGCGTCCTTGATGACAGGTGTTGGTGGTAACTATGGGTTGCTCTGATTCTCGACAGTCCGTTTTGCTGTGCAATCTCATTTGTATGTGCACATCCACTGTGAGAGTGTGTTTGCATTGTTTGATTGCCTAATTTGGCTTGGCAGACCTGTGGACCTTCTGGAACTTCGACTTGACATCATCAATCGGTTGTTCCAGGTTCCAGCAGTGACAATGGATGGCGACGCTTACAGGGTGATAGGGCTGTACTGCATACAATGTGTGTGGATGTACCTACATAGTAATGGCAATCCGGAGAAGCCGGAATCATGCCTACTATTTAACATGCGGCAGCTTCTGCAAACCATTAACAAGTGCAGCTCATCAACAACTCTTGCAAACTCAACAGAACTGACCCAATTTAATTTTGTTTGCAATAATCCATCATGTCTACTGATCTTGCAACCAGGGAGCTGAAGCATCCGATAGATGTTGCTGAGTATCTATTTACACGACTTCATCAGCTTGGAATAAGATCCATTCATGGAGTGCCAGGTGAAACCTTCTATGCACTTGGGACCTCCATGCTAGATTCTAATGGCCTCTAGGGGATTACAACCTCGTCGCCCTCGATTACATCTCAAAGTGCGGGCTCCGCTGGGTAGGAAACTGCAACGAGTTAAATGCAGGTATGGGAATAGCTCGTCCGGCTCCATGTTAATAGAGCTAACCATCGATGACTTAAAAGGATACGCTGCCGATGGGTACGCTCGTATTAATGGAATATCAGCCCTAGTGACGACTTTCGGAGTGGGAGAGCTGTCAGCTATCAATGCTGTTGCCGGTGCCTTTTCCGAATTCGTACCAATTGTCCATATCATTGGCCAACCTAGCACGGTCTCCCAAAAGGATGGCATGCTACTTCATCATTCCCTTGGAAACGGAGATTATAACGTGTTTGCGAACATGAGTGCTGGGATTTCATGCGCAGTGGCAAAGCTAGGTGACCCTCACCAGGCCGCGATTTACATCGATAGTGCGTTGCGCGAATGCTGGATCCGCAGCCGCCCTGTTTATATTGCTTTGCCGACGGATGTTGTGCAGAAGAAGGTGGATGGGGAACGTCTAAAGACACCAATAGACCTAAGTCCTCCACCGAACGAAGAAGAAAAGGAAGATTACGTTGTTGATGTGGTTCTCAAATACCTCCATGCTGCGAAGAACCCAGTCATCCTTGTCGATGCATGCGCCATCCGTCACCGTGTCTTAGAAGAGGTTTATGATCTTGTCAAGAAATCCGGGTTGCCAACATTTGTTGCCCCAATGGGAAAGGGAGCCGTGGATGAAACTCTTCCAAACTATGGTGGTGTGTACGCGGGGGATGGATCAAATGCTGGTGCCAAAGATCGGGTAGAAACTTCCGATTTGATTCTCAGCATCGGTGCTATCAAATCAGATTTCAACACCACCGGATTCACTTACCGCATTGGACGTATGAATTCGATTGATTTTCACAGTAACTATACCGCGGTGCGGTATTCAGAATACCCAGGAGTGGGCATGAAAGGCGTCCTTCGCAAGGTTATCCAACGCATGGGAAAAGTGAACATCGTTCCTGGCCCCGAAGTCAAAAACGAACCGCACGAGGACCCTGGTGCATCTGAACGCACGATCACCCACGAGTGGTTCTGGCCCATGGTTGGCAAATGGTTGCAGGAAAATGATATTGTCATCACCGAAACCGGAACTTCGAATTTCGGCATTTGGGAGACCAGGTTCCCGAAGGGTGTTACCGCTATAAGCCAGGTTCTCTGGGGCAGTATCGGCTATTCTCTTGGTGCTTGCCAGGGTGCTGCCCTTGCTACACAGGAAAAATCGAAGCGACGTACTATTCTGTTTATCGGAGACGGTAGTTTTCAATTGACCGTTCAGGAATTGAGTACCATGATTCGGAACAAGCTCACTCCTATAATGTAAGCCTATCTAAGCCCACTTGATAACATCCCTAACACCTTGACAGATTTGTGATATGCAACGAGGGTTATACGATTGAGCGATATATTCATGGCTGGGAAAGCTCGTATAACGATATCCAAGAGTGGAAATTCAAGGACTTAGTACCAACCTTTGGAGCGAAGCCGGACAGTTACAAAACGTACCAGGTTCGAACAAAACAAGAATTGATGGATCTATTCAAAGACAAGGAGTTCGCTGCTGCCCAACGTTTGCAGGTATGTTGTCGGCCAGCCAATTTTCAGCCTGAACCATGCTGACCCTGACTGCAATCTAGCTTGTTGAATTATACATGCCCAAGGAGGATGCGCCTGCGGCGTTGAGGTTAACTGCGGAGGCTTCGGCTAAGAGAAACGCAGAGTAATATGGCCTTTAAGAGGTCTCAAAGCATTTGGAACTTCAGTGTTGGTGTATTGCCTAAAATTGAAGCTTCGTTAATACGTTACTAAAGCTAGTATTGTATAGGCGGAAAAAGTTGAAAACATCATCTTTCCAGCAAAATGAATATTTTGCTTCTGAATTCGCATATCTATCATTACTCACATGTGCTTCTGAGGAGTGGCCTGTCCACACTCATATTGCCTCAGTAAACTCAGACCTTCCTTTGTCAATATAGAATTCAAGCACACACTCTGCCAAGGAATAGACTAATCATAAATAGATTAGCTTATAACTCAAATGTTAAACATGAACCTTACCTATTGCGGGACTTCCGGGGAAGGTCTGTGCTGTTTGTGCAGTTTTGTTGAGGCACTGTTTTCGCGTGGAAGGTTTCCATATGGTTTCCCATGGTTTCCTATAGAAAATATTAATCTTGAGGAAATGTTTCCTTGAGGCTAATGGTGAATCCACTGTTAATCTAGCAGTTAATCTACAGTTTCACAGTCCTACAAAATTCTGGTATGGTAGCTATGGCACTCCACCGGATCTTCCAGGAATTCTCAACTAACTCACCATAAGCATGAATGCATACTGATTTTCCATGGGGTTACCCATTGAGCTATAAGCTCCTATCATTTTGGTAACATGTCTTTGACTGCATAAGGGATTTCTTTATGTTAAGATCAGGCTCGAAGCGAAGCTAAATGAGCCTCCTTCCTCCATGCTTCTGCAATTGAACCCTCTCTGCCATAGAGAATCCAGATCTCTGTTAGAAAGGTGTCCCGAGATCCTTCCGTCAGATTCCCTTTTCCAGATACGCCCCGTCGACCGCGCTATCGATCCGCAACACTTGAACCGAGAATTTGCCCTTCAGTTGGAAGGCCCGTGAGGGTCTGTCCTATACAAAAAACAATGTACATTGAAGGCTTGATCCACCACATTCAGAATGCCCGGCTGGAAAGAATTCAACAAGGGTGACCTGCTGCGTCCGAGCTCTGTAGAATCTTGGGTTGTTCTTGTCCGCTCACAGAGCATGTGGCGTGACCTGCTCTCCGCTGCGCAACGCGCAACCCAGTTTTCTGATTCCTGTTTCGATATTCGCACTCTTTTGCACAAAACCCCTGCTATACCAGATGCTTCCAGTATTATGGAAACAATCGAAGGTGACAGATTATTCCTACACGGATACTCGCTGTGGAAACTTCATTCAACGGCCAACTGCGTTCTGACTTCTGAGTCAAAAAGGCTCATTTCTCAGAGAATAGCCATTGGACTGGCCCAGCCGACATTCTGCCGCCTTTCGAACGAGTTCCTTCCAAAGTGGACTGGCGTTGACACTGTACCAAATGCCCTACCAACAAGAAACTATCTCTGTGTGTTCGTTTTGGGCTGGTCCTACGTACTCTCCGCACGTCTCGTCGAACTACGAAAAGTGGATGAGAAAGATAGCTTATCTTATACCAGCAAGAAGGCAATTTCGAGCGCTATTGATCGGCCTCTGATAAAAGATCATTTTTTGATACCTGTTAGTGGTTCAGATGAACAGGAGCTGCGCTGGTGGGCTGCTATTCTTGCTGACGGATGTGGATGGCATGCAACTCTGACACGGCTTGGTAAAGAGTACTTTTCTCCGTGGGCCTGCCACTTGAGCGGTGATGATCCCTTTGCGATCCTGCATGATAAACTGAAGAATACCTCTGCTTTTTCCCCAGACCCTCCCTCTTCCATGCAAGCTCAAAGTTATTTGCTCCGACTTGCTAAAGTGGAAAACGCTGTTGACCAGTTGATTGCTGCGTTCATGGCTGCCCTTACTATTCCAAGTCACAACAGATTTGGGGCTCCTGTTGTCCTGCCCAAGCCACAACTAATGGCTGGACTGGATGGAAGTACCCAGTTGACTGACAGCAAGAGGATTCCGTCTTTTGATGAGCTTCCTTATCTCATGGCTTTGTCCTGCATACCCAACGCGATAGCTTCCTGTCTTTTTGGCTGTTTCTGGGAACCGGGTGTTTATTGCAATCTTGTCAGTGAATTGCTTTATCACCCGTTGGTGCAGGTGCTGCCACCACTCATTGATCAAAAGCAATGCCACATCATTGTACAAATGATGGCTGCTCACCGACCAAATGTGGCACCATTATGGCTAGGCTCGGCCATCACAGGACTGCTACCAAGGATACTGCTAATATGCAAATCTTACATACCGCCCTTTTGCCCCGAGGCAACCGTGTGGACAGCATCACCCCAGTCATTTATGGATTCAACTTTCCATCGCAGGCCGGATGTCTGCAGAAACATTAGATTTGAGAAAGTAATCCCTCGTGAAGATGAGTTTCGCCTCCTTTACATGTTGGACCTTGTATCAGAGGAATATGGGGGATCACCACTATGCCCGTATCCTCCTTTTGGTGTCGCGAAGCTTCAAAATACGGCTCTTGAAGTAAGGCTACACGTTTCATGTGGTCACTGTTTAATCTACAGCCACTGGGTCTGGCAGGGTCCGCAAGGAAGCAAGCGCTTAGATGATTTCGGCTTCACACCTTCAGGAAGCATTTCTACTCATCGCCAATCGAGATATAAATATTCCGTCTTGACTCAATGCTATGGCAATATTTTACCACAAATTCGACAAAAAGTGTCCATTCTTTTGGCCAACCTCCGGCTGGTATCGAATGGGACCGTCGACGAGGCTCTATCTGAACGTGCCACCCGAAGTCTCTTCTCCTGGATATTCTTCGCTGACGGAGTGAGGCTGGATGACAAGGAGATGTGGGCTCATGAATGGCTGGCCATATTGCTCAACTCTCGGGATAATGATGTGATGTCCAACTCTAGCTTTTCATCTTCATTAGTGCAGAGAAGGCGATCAAAGATACCCCATTGGTTAGAGTTGATGCCTAGTAGCACCTCTGGGTATGAATCACAAATTTTTTGAGGGTTCTAGTGGAAGATCGACAACTGTTCAACTATTTGTGAAGGAGTTCTGATAGAGGAGGATATCAGATTTGGTTTGTGACGGTTCCGCGTTCCGTCCCCACCTCGTCCCGTCCCAATACCGGAATTTCGTAGGACCGGGAAACCGTAGATTAACTTACCTAAGCATAACTCCGTAGATTAACAGTCAACCCTCGTAATGGTCATAAGCTCAAGCGCCATGAGAACGAATGCGAGTGGCTCGACGTCAAAGAGATACCTACTCTGTAAGTAGACTCCGCAGATTACCAGATACCTGGTTTGGACTTAGACCAGCCGCAGCTAGACCACGCTGCGTGGATGAGCTTGTCAAACGAACAGAGGAGAAACAGAGGAGCTCTTCTCAATCCCTGGTGTTTCGACGACGAGTGAGGCCGTCCCCACCACGCCAGTCGACACAGCTGGACTATACTTGTGAGCTTTCTTTTAATTGCTCTTTCTGACAACGGTGTTCATTGGACCTGGACTAACCTATCTCTTGTCACAGAACCTGCGAGCTGCTAGATTTGCCCAGCCTCGTTTGTTGCGGAACCCGGATCCGTATCCTCACCACCGGCATCAGAATCTGAATGGTGACAAACACGGACTCAATCGTCTTCCTCTCTTCAGTATGTGAATACCAGCCTATTCCCTTGTTTTCCTCGCCGAGCGCCTTTTCGCACCTCTACGGATTCTCAATTGGTTGGCATCCGTCCGATCTTTTGGGATTACGGGCTACCGCATTGGTTCTGGAAAGCAACATGTGTTATCAACTTAATATTGGAATTTAAACATGACTCTAGCACTTGCTTGACTAGAAAGAGCCCTAATTACTCGATGGGAACTGTTCCCTATTTCTATTTGAATCTTGGGTTATCTCGACCACGAATCAAGGCTGTGCCTTTGATTCGAGCTTTTCATGGTTTAATACCATTCCTTCAATTCATACTCTAAGACAGACAGGTTAAGCAATCATGGACGGCCAGCAGCAGCAACCATATGTACCCGGTCCACCTCCACAAACAATGCCACAAACAGGAGCCCAGGGCCATGTGATACAGTTACCACCTCCGCCTCCACGAATGACACATGCAGCATCCCATGCTGGTCTGCCTCCTCCACCGCCAGTGCCTCCACCGGGCTATGGGGGTCAGCCTGGCTGGCAGCAAGCCTGGGCAAGGCAGCAGGGCATCGGTCAAGGTTACTATCCACCACCTCCGCCCACCATGCCTTCCAATCAAGTCTATAGCCAGCCTTTGGTTTACAGTGTTAATCATCCGCCAAACGCCAGTTCCCTTTCTATACAACCGCCTCCCAATAGCGAACAACCGCTAACATTTGCAACGTACGTCCCGGGTGGGAGTTCGTTTGGTCCGGGGGTTGGCATACCACCATTGATTTCTCATGATTCTCAAGATAACTTCCCTTCTGCAGACCGGGCTGGCTATCCGTACGACTTGGATACTCTGCGATACGACCCACAATCTTATGCCGATAGAATGAACCGTTCTCAGCAGATACCGTTCCGAGAACAGTCTGATTCATCGGGACTTCCAGGAACATCAAATGCGTCGCAAAATCCATATGGCCAATCATCTCATCAACATTCCCAAGTCTCAACTCGCGAAAATTCTAGTCACTACACTTCGGGAGCCGTCTCATCTGGCTTGTCCACTAATGAGGCCGACGAGAAGTGGCCTCTCGACCATGTGTTGCAGTGGTTAGCCCATAATGGATTTTCCAGTGAATGGCAAGAAACATTTAGAACGCTGGATTTGAAAGGAGCTGACTTTATCGACTTGGGTTGCGGAGGAGCAAACGGCATGGGGAACCTTGGCAAAATGCACCAAGATATTTTTCCGCAGCTTTTTAGAGATTGTATGAAAAACGGAGTAGGATGGGACCAGAGCCGCGAGCGTGAAGAAGGGGTGCGGATACGAAAACTGATCAGAAGCATTAGCGAAAACAGGCATCTCGAAAATCGATTCTACGAGAGTCTACATACAAGCACTTCTGCCGACGGAGGAATGGAAACTTCTGCCCATTTAAGATCGGATTCCTTTCCTTCATTTGATACTGGGGCTAGTGAGTCCGGGCATCAAGAACCGGCCTCTAGATCCGAGGCATCCAGAAACATATTAGGAAATGCTTTTGGTGACGGTCGTCGGCATAGTCCGTCTGCATCCAGTGATCGCGGAGTTGGCCCTGGAGTTCGAGCATCCAGTCATTCCCGTGGTGGGAGCCCAGCGACCCAATTCGCGACTATGGCGACAGCCGAAACCGCGTCAACATCTGGGGAATTAGGTCACGCGAAACGGAATAGCTCAGATTCAATCATTAACCGCGGTTTTCGGCAAGGGCAAGCGCAAGGACAAGGGCAAGAGCAGCCTGTGAAACCAAACGAAATGATCTCTAAAGATCACAAAGGGTTTTTCAATGCTATTCGGAAGAAAATGGGCCCTTCGCATCCTTCTGCGGAAGACCTAAATTATGATACTTCTACAAGCCCGATTCGATACCACCAGTCATCATTTCCGCATTCCGGGAAACCAGCTTCAACTCCTAGCGAACCTGCGTTCGGGTCTTCGATGTCACAATCCTCTTCCGAGTGCCACGCGCGGAAAGTCATACAAAACCCTCCACCGAAGAAATTCATATTTGTAACGCTTGATGGCTGGAATTACCGGTTGATAGACGTTACCGACGTCGATGCTGCGGACATGCTGCGAGCTCGCCTGTGCAACGGCGTCGGCATTAAAGATCCCCATAGCGCTTTGATATATGTGACGACCCCGGGACTAGTCGATCATGAAGAACCATTAAGCGATACCATGCTAGTTGTGAATCGCCGTTCCAAGTCAGACGCTCAAGGAAGCTTAAAACTTTACATACAGAGCATGGTCCCACCGGCATACATTTCTCATTATACTGGTCTCGGTCTTTCTTTCCCAGAAAGGGCTGCCAACGGGATGAAAAGAAATCTTTGTGATGATGATACTCGGAACAGGACCAACCATTCCCCCCATCCACGCCGAGTATCCCCTTCCTTACCGCATCGCTCATCCATGCAAAATTTGACAGCGTATTCCCCCTTTACAGAGGATGATCGACTGAATGAGGGTTTTACTGAAAATAAAGAACGGAATGCCGCCATTTTAGTTGCGCACGAGGAGCATCGTCGATCAAATGAACAGAAACAGCAAGCTTTCCTCAAGTCTAAACGAGAACAGCTTCAAAAGAAACAAAGCCCGACTATTACAACATACGGGATTAAGCGCGAAGGTGTTATCAATTTTGATGTTCCACGAATGTCGCCGTATGAAGATAAACGAACTGATGACCTGGTTCCGCGACGAGAGCCACCAACAGCACCGTCTGGATCCAGCACACTCGCGAAAGTCAACTCCCTAAACAAAAGACCTGGAGAAAAATCCAAACCAGCGACAACTCATCAAAGACGCCCTTCAAAGGATTTCTTGGCGGATAACCGGGAGAGATCGTCAAGTTTTGGCCCTAAGTCGGCTTCTCCTAGCATGGGTATCGCCGCAGCCATTGCAAATATGGGCAAAATTTCCGGCTCCATTGCCAAACCTTTCGGGGCCCCGTCGCCGTTGGGCCATTCTCCTCGCACACCTTCCGGATCTGAGCCTGGGAAACAACCTGCGACGGAATCTGCTGATCCCAACAGTTCTAACTCCCACCGTGCCAGTCCATCTTCACATACGCCACCTGCTATCGCTGGCGGCGCTGGCGTGGTACCCAACGACTTTGCTAGAAAGCCAAACCCCAGTGTAAATGAGTCAACAAGGTTTAATACAACCGGGGGCGTCACAACGCCTGCGAGCTCAAATGGAACGCGAGCGACCCAACAGTCTCGTCTGTCGCATGGTCCCGACTTTGATTTTCAAGAAACCGAAGTATCTTTCATAAAATCACCTCAACCACCGCCCCCAGATTCGGACGAAGACTCTGACGAAGGGCTTTTCGCTATTCCTCTGGCCAATAACAAGAATAAACCCCAAGCAAACAAGAAATCGCCTCCGGCTAGAAACCGATTGGCGAAACCTGCGTTGACAGTGAACACGAATTCTAGGGCTGCGAAGGGTCTCTCCGTAACCTTCAAATCCCCTGGCCCTGCCGATGCGTTTACTCCAATGACGGACTATAGTGACTCGCGAAGTGGACACTACTCGGGCGATCCAGATACTGACAACCTCTCGCCGGAAGAATTAAGAAGCGCTCGCCGCCGGTCATTTGTGAGGGATGACGTGTGGGCAAGCCGTCCCCCAGTAGAAGGGATGATCGATCATCTCGATGACTTTTTCCCCAATATCGACTTGGATGAACCCTACCTGGAAGGTATGCCACTGACCCCGCCAATGTCTCCGACTGCAACTTCCAGTCACCCAGAAACGGAACCGGAACCGTCGCGGACCTTGCGAGACCGCGTGGGACAAGGTGTTCCTCCCATGGCATCAATGTCGTGGAATTCCAACGCCACACTAGGATCAGATGAGTCGACTCTTAAAGGAAAGGCCGCCTCTAAAACCGTTGCACAGCGGAATGTGGGTCGCTCCGGTGGTTTGGCTCGCATGAAATCGATTCGCGAAGTGGCAAAGGGGGCTAATCAGATCCGTCGAAACCAAAGTATTGCTGCAACCAAAAATGCGCAGTCTGGCATGCTACGTCGGAAGAGTACTAAGATGTTTGGCGCAAGAATCATGCAAATCAGTCCTAAACCAGGCAGCCGATTAAGCGAATTGGATCCTCTACCGCAGCACCCCGTTCCCCTGGAGAAATTGCCGCAGAGACAGCCTACTTTCAGAATTATTAGGGGTAAGCTCATTGGTAAAGGAACGTACGGGAGGGTGTATCTCGGCATGAATGCAGAAACCGGTGAAATCCTGGCTGTGAAACAAGTCGAGGTGAACCAGAAAGCAGCGGGCTATGATAAGGATCGCATAAAAGAGTTGGTCCAGGCTATGGACCAGGAAATTGACACCATGCAGCATTTGGAACATCCCAATATTGTGCAGTATCTCGGTTGTCACCGCAGTGAATTGTCCATATCCATTTACCTCGAATATATTCCAGGCGGCTCTATCGGAAGTTGTCTTCGGAAACACGGCAAATTTGAGGCAAGCGTGGTTAAATCACTTACCATTCAGACGTTGAGTGGCCTTGCATACTTACATGACCAAGGAATCCTCCATCGGGATCTAAAGGCTGACAATATCCTCCTCGATATTGACGGAACGTGCAAGATATCGGACTTTGGCATCTCCAAGAAAACAGACAATATCTACGGAAATGATGTGACCTACTCGATGCAGGGTTCTGTGTTTTGGATGGCGCCGGAGGTAGTGCAGTCCCAAGGTCAAGGGTATAGCGCCAAAGTTGATATCTGGTCTCTTGGGTGTGTAGTCTTGGAAATGCTCGCTGGTCGACGTCCATGGAGCAAAGAGGAAGCTATTGGTGCGATCTTTAAACTTGGGAGTTTGAACCAAGCGCCACCTATCCCCGATGATGTCGCAATGAATATACCTCCAGCTGCTCTCGCTTTTATGTACGACTGCTTTACGATGTAAGTCTTTCATTCTCTCTCCCATCGGCTTCCCATGTCGTTCCAAAACTGACTGTCTTTGCAGTGATAGATTTGACCGTCCCACCGCGGAAACGCTCCTCTCGCAACACCCCTTCTGCATACCTGATCCAAACTACAACTTCTCGGATACAGAACTGCATGCAAAGATCCAGACCCCATAATTGCAGTACCATGCGCCGTGCTTTTTTCTTTCCTCTGTTACCATGTTTTTCCTGCGCTTCATATGGGAAAAGAGTAACTTGTCTCTCGGAATCTGCCTGAATAGGTTTCCGTTTTTGTTTGTTTGCGACATGTTTATAGTACCAATTTGCTCCTGACTTGCGAAGCGGTGATTTCCTTTTTTTTTGATTCCCATCCCTTTTTGAATGATACTTTGATATTCTGTGGTTGGCGAGTTCTCCCCTCAGGACATCATATTTGATTAACCATTGAGCAGTTTGGCTAGATAACATTATTACAGTACATATGAGCTTGCTGGTGTGACACATAATACTAGGCATATCCTTCCCAACATTGAGTAGAGACCCATTTACATACTTGGGCTACTGCTCACATCGGAGTCATCTTCTCTAACCTTTCCTGGAGCCCCAAACCTCAAAATCCCCACGCGGAATACTCCTTCACTCCAATGAGTGAAAGTTTCTACATCCCATACCTCATCTGTTGGTGCCTTTCCAGCGCCATTCCTCGACGCCGCCTGGTCACTGCCGGATTTTGCAGACGCATACGCCTCAAAGAAATCCTCATACAGCTGAATGGCATTATCCTGCACAGCAGCGACCAGGGTCTCTCTCGTCCGAGGGTCATCAATATAACTACTCAATACCTTCCGCAGCTCAGGTACTTCCTTCTTAATAACCTGACACAGGTTTGGAATGGCACCACGAGCCTGTGCTATAGAAGCGGGTGTCACCTTGGACGGTAATGGGGCAGTCATTTTCGCTGCAAAGGAATTTGTGAAATCGTTGATCACAGTTCGAAGTCTGCCGTCCAGCTCGACTTTGGCGTCGAGCATGTTCTCGACGACTCGCGGGAGGAGTCCGTCACCAAGTAATCGGACAAGATTCCGCGGGTTGAAGAGCCCGCCGCGTTCTCGAAGTTCCCAAAATGTACTGGTTACGCCGGAGAAATCGAAGGAGACTTCTGGGGAAACAAATTCTATGTCGAAAGCGACGATTTGTTGTTTTAGGATGAGGAGATGTTTGATTAAAAAGAGTTGGCCGTCGGCTGCGGAGGACTTGGCGGCTATTTGATTGCTGGCTTGATGCAGCGAGATGGTTGTCTGGTGCACTATCTGATGGGCAAGATCATCAAAGACAGTTGACTGAGACAACTAGTTAGCAAAGGTCGCCAGCCAATAGTAAAAATCATGTGTAAAATCGCATACATTGACTAGCCGGTATATGCGGCTTAATAACCAGACAGCTTTCCTCAGTGTAGGATACCAGCCTTCAAATACAGATTTGGAGTCAAAGTCCCATCTAGAGTCTTTCTCCCCCGGAGAATCGAGTTCTTCATCAACGATCATCGGCAGCTTTGGCAAAGGCGAGGCGGGTTCTACGTGCGACTGCTTTCTCCCGGAAGTAGCCGGTGCTTTGGAATCCGCTTCTGGGAGGGCCACTCGTTTGTTTCGAGCGGGATAGTCGAGATCTTCAGATTTGGGCTTGAACCTTTCAATGTCTTCTCTCAAAAAAGCTTGTGCCCTAAAGACGAGGCGTGTCTGCGCATCTTCAAGCGCGGGCTGGATTAGAGTGGAGAAATCCAACTGGTTTGGATTGGGATATTCGCCTTCTTCTTCTGGATCCATAAGATATCGAGTTTGCAGGAGCGTGCACAGCTGGCACAATTTGACGAGTTTGATTTCATGAATTATTCTTGGCCTCAAATGATCGTATAAAGGCTCGCAAACAGACTCTAGGAAATCATAGAGACCTTGCTGCCCGTGAAACCATTGACTCCAAAGATCGAACTCATCCAAGCAGATTCCTCTAACGTAACTAATACTAGTTCGGGCAAAAGCAACAAGATCCGTTGAAGTACTGGGTGCGTTCGCAATGTCATTCAACCTTTTCCGAACAAGTGGTATGATCAACTTTCCTCGAGTGGCAGAGAAATTAGAGTGAAGTTCGTTAAGCAAGCTTTGATACTCAGCTTCAGCGCCTTGTTCAGGATCCAGTGGTGGTACGGCTCTCTTTTGAATTTCTAACCCGATTTCTTTCATCTCAGCCGCTCCTACACGAAATTTTGCGTAAAGCAATGCAGACATTGTGGTATCATTTAGTTGCCGGTCGGCGATGCGTTTCGATACTCCAGAGGCTATTTCCCTGAGGGTCAAAACAAAATGCCCTCTGATTAGAGTCAGGGCGCGAGTCAGTAAAAGCCGATAACGTGCTCTGTAGGTCTCTGCTTCCTTTTGCTCGGGCTTTTGAACACACAGTCAGCATAACCAAAAGCCTATAAGTGCACACGGGTACCTTACGTGTGCTTGCATATAGTCCAAACATTCGTCTAAGCGTCGCAGCATATCGGAGAAATCCTTTCTGCGAACGGAGTTACCAGCTCCAGGTGCATTGAGTCTCCTTGATGCCGGATCTAAATAATCATAGTATTGCAAGTTCTCTTGTATGTGATCTGCCAGTATAGAGCTCTTCTGCTCGGCGGATAGTAATCCTTCACACTGTTTCTGAAAAGCTGTCGTTTGGCTTGCTACAGCCTTGAAAGAACGGGATAAACTTGACAATAGGTCGAGAGTCGAGGAGCTATCACGGAGGAGGGAGTCGAGGTGAGAAGTGGTCATTTCTAATTCGTCTAGACACGATCTAAGGGAATCCATGGCTTGTCAGTAACGTGTCTTTACTCGGAAGGTAAACAGCAGAAAGCATACTGGTATTTCTCGTATGTAGCTTCTAGCAATTCGTCACCGGCTGTGTCATACCACTGGGCAAAATCCAGTTCATTTCTAATCTCCTTGTCTTCAGCTTTTCCACGGGCTTCATCCTCGGAGCCGGGATGCGGAGGAGGAGGATCACTCCGCCGGCGTTGAAGTCGACTGATTGTAGAAGAAGGCATTTTGGAGGCCGAATAGTCGCTAATAATCTCCTTTGCATTTCCTAGGTCGCGTAAGTAGGCTATGCTAGACACGAGAATAAAACGGGCCTGGTGGATAGGATGATGTTCGATCTAAAAAGTGTTGCTCCCAAAGCGAAAGACAGGCACTAAGAATGACTAGTTAACAGCTTCCTGCTCTCCATAGATACATGTCAGCTTTCAGAATATCCGCAACAGAATTGTATTATCAGCAGCAGCATAATTGAGAAGCAGGATATCGTACGCCGAATTCACGATATCGCCAATTCGTACATACTTCTTGCGTGGTGCTCCTTGCGCTAAGACTCGAGAGACAGGGCCGGCTTAAAAGCGGCGGGAGCTGAATGTCAGCATAGCAAGAGCGGCGCGCGGTCTGCTTGGATTAGGCTTAGCCGATGGCGTGTCGCATTGTAACTCCGGGGAGATCCACATGCACAACATCCTGTCTCGTTGTGTATTGTAACGTGTAAGTAACGTATCTTACCCCCATTATAATTAAAGTTGCATTGAGGATGCTGGTTGGCGGAACAGGTACCAAATTCAACGCAGTGACCAATCAGGAAATTTGATTACACGCAGATCTCGTGTCTCAGCGCATGTACGGAAGGAACTTACGGTATCGTCGTCGTTCGCCGCGGACAGCCTAGCCTGATCGGGGCAGGTCGGCAATCTTTTTTCTTTCTCAAACAGCCATCCATCCCTCCCTCTTGCTCTCCTCTTGCTCCGGGATGCCCCCCTAAACCACTACGCAACATCCCAGGTTCATTCGTTCACTCTTCCAACTAACCTGGCCTATTCTTCGACATTCGTTTTAGACCATCATCATCGTCCTCACCATCTTCTTCGTCTTCTTCTTCTTCTTCTTCTTCTGCTTTCTATTCTGACCATTCTCTCACTCCATCCGCCCAGAAGCTGCAGTCCATCGCCTCTTCCTTTTCACGGCGCTGACACCCTCTCCTACGTGGCCAGAAGCGCCAATCACACATTTCTTTTCATAAGCAAGGATGAGGTGGACATCGACATTTCCCGTCTTCTTACTCTCGCTCATCGTCCTCGCCTTCGCGGTCTCGGGAGCAAACATAGATAGACGGCAGCTTAGCATCGAATCGGAACCAACTGCACAGGAAACTACGCCACAGACTACGCAAGAAACTTCTTCCATTCAAGAGACAGAGGAGCCTGTCACGTCAGTCCCGGAAACAACCTCTTCGTCAACTTCGGAAATAGAAGAAGAACCCACCTCCACCCCAGAAACCACTTCTGAACCACCACCTCCTTCGACTTCCTCGACTCCATCGGCGCAGCCAACCCCTACACCGCCGTCCTCAACTCCAGAGCAGACCACTCCAACATCTCCGGAGAAAACCACCCCCCCAAGACCAACTCCTACACAAGATACGCCGCCTCAACCCACAAGATCCGTCGTTGTTGTCACTCGTACAATTACTAGCGGTGACCAAACCATTATCCAGACAAGCCAGTCAGTTGTGCCTGAACCTACCAACGCTCCTAGCTCAGGAAAAGATAAAGAACCGTCTGAAGGTTCAGGACTAAGCGACAGTAAAAGAAACACCATAATCGGTGTGGTAGTCGGCGTGGGAGGTGCCGCCTTGCTCGGAGGTCTTGCCATTGTTGTGTACAGGCTACGCCGGAAGAGAAATGCGCGAACCGACCCAGATGAAGATGACCTCACCGGCACAGCCCTGGGCTCGCACAGTCATGAAGCTTCAATGACGAGTAGCCCATTCAAAACTACTTTGGATCAGTATCACAATCCCGGACCTGTGAATCCCGCCTCGAATTTCTAAGCCCATTCACCCACAATACTGTATGTACATGACAGAACTTATTCGCGGAAATTATGCGGTTGTCAATTCGTTTTTCTGGGAGAATCATATCTTGAAGGCATTCATTCTCCCTATCTTTGGACGGCAGAGGCGCGCAACACTTTTAGCTGTAATATCTCACATACCACAGCTTACCTTCGGGTTCGGATTGACTTTGCTATGAGTTTATCTTCCCAATATGGGCATTGGCACATTGCGCCACGGAGTTTGGCATTTTCGCAAATCCTTATGACCTGATCTTGATTTGCCGAGTTCTGCTCTTACCCTTTCTCTTACTGCTTAACCAGCGCTTGCGGAAGCTTGTGTGCACGGACCGAGCTCGCCTTACCCAAACAAATTTTTTAATGCTTTCAAAAACAGCCTTCTTGTTCATTCATTGACTTGCCGTTTATTCCACATGGAGCTTTTTGTCATTCTTTCATTTAAAAATTGCCTTTATTCGGACATTCGTTCCTTCATTGTCTATCCTTGATGTCTGTATGATACTGGAAAGGAGGATAGGGGATTTGCCTGTGTCATACTCGAGAAAATGATATCTAGGGCCTTGGGATAATTATCATGAGTCCCCTGCACACACTGACTCCATCTTTGCGTGCGTACACGGGTGTAGCTGCATTGACTGTTGTGTGTCTCACTTTCCAACTCGGATGTCTGAAACCTTTCTTGCTTGATAGACATGTTGGCAGAACTCCCTTGGTAATCACCTCTGCGACTACTTAATGTCTGGTCTCTATAGGTCAACTGAATTCTTATTTTACTTTTAATTCGATTCTATTCGCTGCGTGTGTTGCCTTTCCCATTTCTATGTACAGCTTTGCAGGTTTGGAATTTCGAGGTTTTGTATGAACGGCGGACTTCGCTACATCAACTAGGATGATCAATTACAGCTTTACAAAGAAACAGGAAAAGGGGTGATAATTCTGCGTCTACAACGTCGAATTATTGAATGCATATGGCAGTCCAGCTAACCCGTCGATCCCACCGTCAGCTGAGCCTCTTTAAAGTTCGACAAGGGACTTGTTGGGGATTCCTGTTATTCTGACCAGGGAATCGTTGATTAGTGAAGGATGAGGATGATTGAGAACAACACGTCATTCCTGGAAAGGGCCACCATAGGCGTATTTATTGTATTCCTCAACCAGGAAACTAAAGTAAGAAGGCAAATCAGGCACCTGAACTCCGAGAATTCATAAAAGGGAATCCATAGCAACGATGTAGGGGTATCCTGACTAAAAAAGCAAAGAAAGGAGAGAGCAGTAAAACAGGCAAAGAAAAGTCAGCGAATCGTGAGTTAGGCGTAAGCGTCTAGCCCGCTTAGGTCACTGCAAAGAGAAAAAGGAAAAGTATATGGCCCATGTGTAGCTTTGTCTCCGAGAAAAGAAGGCCAGAAAAACATAGCAAGGTATCCTTAATCTGGCCACAGCACAAGGATGCAGAAGGTCGAGAACTGAATCATCGGCGTTCAATAGCAATGGGTTGAGCTGGAGGCCCAGAATCGGTCATGCAATTGCATCGCTGTTCCTCGAGGTAATCTTGACAAAATCTCCGTAACGGACCTATCTTTCCATTAGAAGTCCTTGCTTTTCGAAATCCAATTGATCTCAGATAAAGTGATTCAAGGATGACATATAATCTCCCCAATTTAACCACATCCCAAAGCGCAGCTAAGCCCAACTTTCGAAGCGAACAAAAACGTCCATCCCAGCATTTCTGAATGAGGGATGCAAAAGGAGTGAAAGACAAGTCCGGAAAGACTAGCTGGCCGTCAGCAATATCAATGCTGGGCTCTGTTTGGTGAAAAATGAAATATAAGCAGGAACCAAGAGCAAACTGCTCACTCTTGGGGCCGCCCTTCTCCAGACTGCCGTCTGGCTTATCCATCCAGTAAGGCTCAACAAAGCTGTGCAACTCTTCTCCAGGTCTGACTGCACAGTCGAAATCAATCAGCTTCAAATGGAGCTTTTCGGTCAGTAAGACGTTCTCCGGCCGTAAATCCCCGTGCACGAACCCAAGCTTCTCAATCCACGCAGCGGCACTTGTAAGTTCAAGTAGCCAGCGAGCTTTAAGGTAAAGGGAGACTGTTCCTCCGGTTTCAAGATAGGTGTTTAATGGTGTGACCAGGTGCTCAAGAAAGATTCCTTCGTCAGCAACAAAGACACAGCGCACAATATTCGGATGCGGCGCTTTCTCAAGGAGAGCGAACACTTCCTTTTCAAATTCCAGTGCGCTCCTAGATTCCTGGCTTTGCCGCCGCAAGAAAGCAGTGGCTCTTTCACCTCGATAAGTGCTTGAAGTAACAAATTGGGTAGGACATTTGAATGCAACGATATCCTTTATATTGTAAACAACTGATGCAGAGCCAACCGCAATTTGATCACCAGGCGACAGGCTGCTGAATGGAGCTTGGACAGCCATGTTGATAACAGTAAGCTAGAAAGCTGAAATAACCCCAAAGAAATCGCATAAGAAGCTGAAGTGAAAAATAACCAAAATGAAGGGAATACTGGAAATAAATAGAAGTGGTTCAAAGAAGCAAATAGTTACAATGCGCTTTGTTCGTGGATAGCGAGCTAATCTAATCTAGGAATAGCGTTTATACTCGGCTTATCATTGTTCCGCCCCGAGTTTAAATGGGGCAAATTCGCGTTGAGCCCAAACCGCTCGTGACGCGCGACGAAAGCCAGACTTAATTACTCTGACTTGAACAAATTGCTAGAGAAACCCAGTACAATTCTCGAATTTATCACTTCACTCAAGTTCAGAGAAGCGCGTGAGCTGAAAACTATGTTTGCCGCTCTTCCCTCTCCCTCACCGCCCCATATCTTCAGCATCACCACCCCGCTACATCCCCCTCTTGGCCCACGATATGCAAACCCTCCTCTATCCCTCGCGTTCCCCATGCCACAAGACAAATCCAACAATCAAAAAGAGGCGGCGAAACAACCCGGATCCTCTCCGCTCTCTTCCGGCTCTTCCTACGCACGACGGTATGCCTCGCGGATAAGCAATTCCGCTACCCGCGTGGCGGGACGCGCTTCCCGCGATGTTCGCCGAGCCGCTTTTTTAAATCGGATAAAACAGGATCGAGAAAGTTCAATGTTCAATGCGAGAGAAGACAGTATACTATGGATGGACTATATCAAGCAGAAACGGCGGTTTGAAGAAGAGATGGCACGTTCAGCGCCTGAAGTAGGTGATGTGGAAGATGACATGATGGATATCCGCCGGGATAATGAGCCGAGGAATCAAAATAATATGGAAAACGATGAGAGCGTACAGTATAGTAGGTTACGCTCAGCATATATATCCATTTTTTTGCGCTGGTTTGTACATTTACTAACAGGGGTTTAGACGAGGCCGCCTTGGAGGAATATCTCGCCGAAGAACGGGAGTATGAGGCGTTCCTGGAACAGATGGAAAGCAAACTTGAAAAGAGTCACACGCGAAGTAATCAGGGCGACGACGAGGATTATGATACGATATTTGCCGATATTGCCTCGCATCATGAATCAGCGATATCGGATTCGAGTGAGCAGATGGACATGTCGCATGGTTGAGGGTGAAGCGTATACCCAATTTTTCTTTTTGAATAGGCGGAATTAGATGGCGCCGGCGGGTGATTGGATAAGGGCGTTTTAAGACACGATTTTGGGCTCACTCGCGTGTATCACGGGGATAGAGCAACGGGTATCAAATTTGTACAGCACAATAGACTGTAAAGAATTGACTTTCAAGTTCATAGAAGCGGTGCCACCTTGTTATTGTTGCGCACAACCAACATCAGAAAAATCTAACGGATCCGTCGCGAGGTCTTGCGGGGGGGCGCCAGTGGTTTGCATCTGTCAATCATTGTCAGTTGCGAATGGCCGATCCTCAAAATGCGACGTGGAAACAAGGACAACGTACCTCCTGCATTTTCTCCCATACGTAGGCCCTTTGCTCAGCGTTGTTATCCGAATATCCCGGCTCATCAAATTTTTCCATGACCTCCGCCATGAGTACTTCCTGCCTGACATGCCTCTCGTAGTCTTCCTTTGACAGTTTCTCCTTGTTCTCCTCGAGCCATGGCCCAATCTGTTCATGGAGTTCCTTCACCGGGTCGTACAAAATCTCCTTCGTTGATAGATTCTCCATAAAAGTCATAAGCATTTTTTCGACACCCTCATCGTCCGCATGCCCATCAACCACTCCCGAAGCCTCCATGGCCTTTAGCATATGCGTTAAAAAATCGTTATCCGCGCTATCATTCGCCGCGGCCGTGGCTTTGTTTCCAGACTCCTGCAGTTTATCCATCGTTTTGCGTATCGTTTCCGGAAAAGTCTCCTCCGGTTTGCCCGACGTATTAGTACTGGACTCAACTTCAGTATCCGGAAATGTGTTTGCCATCAACATCTTAAACAGCTCCGCAGGTTCCACGCCATTCTTCGCCAGCTCCTCCGCCAAAGTATTCAAATCGACATCCTCATCGTCCCCGCCACCGCGGCTGCGGTCGCGGCCGCCCTTCCCGCTTCCCTCTAATAATTCCGTTATGCCGGCTTCAAATTGTTTGAGCAAAGCTTCTTCATCCGGTGCTGGCAACTGCTCTAGGTTCGCCTTTTTGCCATGCTGTCGCGCTTTTGACTCGTCTGGTTTTGGCGGGGCGGAAGCAGGACCGGGGTCGGCCGACGCGGAGAAGTGATCGAGAACGTCTAGCGATTTACGAAAGAAAAAAGTCAGAAGCTGGTCTCAATCATCATTTACGGAGAGTACCAGAAATTCAGAGGATTGTTTATACCATCCAGGTCTTCCCAATCAGATTCATTATCGTCTGGACTCGTGGCAGATGCCGTCTGCGTCGCCGGTTGCTCTGTTGAAGGCGAAGGCGGGGTGGGGGATTCTTGTTGCTGAGCTGACATATTGACGGCTTTCCAGTCACCGGTAGATATAGCTATATCTTTGCTTTATAACGTGAACTTGAACAAGACAACTGGCCAGTGCAGTCCTAATAGATTTGTGATATGTGGAAGTCTGGGGTAGTTATAGCTGAAGCCCGAGCCTATTTTCATGTGAGTGCTAACAAGCTTTTCGGGGCAACTGAATCCCGTGAATCCTGGTTGATTTTTTGCATCCTCGGCGAACCAACCAGCAATCAGGGGTTATCTTTGTCTGCGAGTCAATACGTCAAGGGAAAAAGGATTTATCTTTTGAAAATTGGAATTAGATAGCATCTTATATAGCTGCATAATTCCGCGATGAGAAGAATTCTACTTTCCTTGTCAAGGTACTATTGCCTGAAAATTGCGTACACATACAAAACACACTCACATCCTGCTCAAGTCTGTAAAGGCTCGCCACAATTCAGGCAATCGTCCACGGGATCACTGCAGTTACGCTCCTGGATGCTAATTCTAGCTTCTAGTGCGGGATTCCTTTTCGAAAAGGTCACTGCCTTATCGGCATAAGCATCTTCTCGCAAGGCATCACAGGCCAATCCTTAACTCTAGGGCTTATGAGCTGTCCCGAAAGTATGCCAAACCACGATGTTCTCGTTTCGGACGTGAATATAACCATGATTGGATCCCTTCTTCTCCAGGAGACTGCATAGTGTGGTCTCTGGCAGCATAAAGCTCCCTATCGTTATACTTGGTAGCCCAGGCTGGGTGGGAGCAAGATTCTGAACGCCGGGCGTGGATTGACGAGGGATGCACCAGTAACTGGCTTCTGTGAGCAATGGGGAGCAAGCTTGTATCCAATTGGAGTTCGAGTCAGCGAATTCATGGCATTCTCGTTTAAATATTCTACCCTTAATGATATCGGTATCGAGGAATTTCTCTGTCATGACAACATTTCGAGAATCAACGGGTCATCAGTTACGGTAGTTAGTTAACTATGGTGGTAGTTAACTAGTTACCCAAAGAAATTTTTTGATTGAACCGAGACACATCCTGCAGAGACCTGATGCTGCGATGCCTTCCTGGGATGATAAGGTACTCGGTTGTCACCGTAGGGAACAAACTTCTCCGAAAGAGACAAGCTGTAAAACACACAACGGTCATCGTATGTGATATCATGAAGAGTCGTGCATTCGCGCTGCACAAGGTAAGCTCATAGAGGTGGTGCTGTAGCATGCTGAACTAGCACATAGCCATCTGTTTTGGAACTGAATGATCCGGAATGGCTTGGTTCCCTCAGTCGCAGTACGGTCCTGGACACCAGAAGGAAGAGTTATAATTCCGATCACCTCAAGATCTCCACGGAGATATTCAGAAGATCGGCGTCGTGGTTGACATCGCCGTTGATCGCTTCTTAACTGCATGTAAAAATAGAACTGAAATCATCAGCTACAGACGTACTCCGTACTCTGTACTCTGTTCGCAGAATGCAATTCCAAACATTTCCAAATCACCATGAGAATACGCTTGGGCTTGCCATGCATCCCAACAGTGCTATATTTCCAAGGCTCCCGGACACAGACGACGGGCGCTGTTATTGCCACAGTCTGAGGCCTATGGGAGCCATAGTGTTCTTAGATTCGCAATGAATCCCCAAGAGACCACGATGAATCTTTAAAAGACAAGTTGATGCGGAGGTCCAATTTGATGTTTCGCCATCTAAGCTCGGGTCAACAATGCCGGACTTTGTCATGTTCTTTCAGTAGCCATCGTCCTATGCGCACATACATAGACGTGTATACAACCATATGATACCCGACAACAATTCCATACAGGGCTCGTCAAGCGAAAACAGAGGAGGGGGAGAAACGATGAGTTATTAACTACGATTCTATGAAGCGTTGAGGGGTGAAAAAGCAAGGATAGCTAACTAGGATGCAAGGATGTTTAGGTTCTGACTTGCAGATTTTCCCCCTCACTTCTTGCCAGAAAGTCAAGGCTCTTTCGGTGGGTGACATTCATGATCTCAGAAGAATGTCGTCGATGGAGATTCACTGCTGTGCATTGGTGGGAGTTTGGAGGCCTGAAGCTCGTCCCTGTTGCCAACAAAAGAGCCCGCGCATTTTAGTTGAATGGCCTAATTGAAAGCCGAATGCTGTGTGAATACAGTGCTCTCGGCCAGATCTCGGTCATGAAATTAAGAGTGCAGCTCGGGCTAAGCTTTCGAAGTTACATCAGATCTGTTTGCTAGACACACCTGAATCTCAAGCTTGCCGTTGCTAAATGCAGACGTCGAGGAGTTCGGATAAAGATTAAGATATAAATAATTATATCAGTTAACGACGGTTTCGGAGGTGCGATTGGAAAGTTTGATCTGCGTGTCAGGTTGTTGAGTGATGCCAGCACAGATTGAGCCATCACAGAGAGAAGATCCCAGCTTCGAGTCGCGATAACAAACTCGCTCTATCAGGTAGTTAGTTTAGAAGGTGAAAGCTATAGCCAGTTAATATGGTGATTGGCTTGCCTTGTCGCCGCTGCAGTCGTTTCCGAAGGCCAGAGCAGTGTGTAACGTCCACGCCTCGAGCTTGCGAGCTCAACCCGAACCACCAGTGGTTTTCTGTGTAGTTATACGCCGAAGTTCGCTGTGCAAAGAATGCCTCCTTTGAATTCGAGAGCAATGTCTTGGCTGAATTGCTTGAATGAAACTGGCGCTTTCTGGAACAAATTTCAATGGAGGCGGTGGATTCAAACCGCCTCACACACCCAGACATGCGGTAGAGATACGGAGTTCAACAATATGGAATGAGTTTGATATGGGCATCAATTCCTTTCCGAGTAGTTAGTTAGTTAGACTGGGTATTTCGCTGTCCTCCTCAGTAACAGATATTAAATGAACGACTTTACACCGTCGACAAGCCCGCTTCGCACTAGGAAAGCGAAAAGAGAAAAAAACCCCCCCATCGTAACTACCCCATCGTACCCCATCTCCAAAACCCAAAAACGAGGTCACACTCCCCCCGGCAAGCAACGAGGGCGATCGGAAGTGGGACGCTATCTGTCCTGCTATGTGCTGTGTATGGCCGATCTCCGCCATCTTCTAGGGTTTCAGTGTATTTTTGTCCTTTTTCTCCTCTCTTCCGGCTATTTCTCTTAGCAAATTCTTTTATTATCTTCACCACATCTCTAATCTCTGCTTGCTCACGAAAATATCACCCACCCGCCACTCTTATCTCAGTTCTGCTCATTTACCCGCATACCGCGCTTGGATTGCAGGTTAATTGCCCTTTGCTGGACAATCTCTTATCAGCCGCGCGCTTCCGTCGTCTAACTGCAAATCCCGGTTATCAACGTTGTGTCCTTATCGCGTTGCCCCTCCCTGTGGGAAAAGGCTCAGACGGAAAAGGAAAAATAAAAGAGTCTCCATCTGTTATCTCATACCCGGGGAGAAAAGCTTGGTTTCCAATGGGATCCCTAGTTGACGGCGATCACGCGCTGAGGGATGGTATCACTGCTGTCGCCGTTGGGGGAGAAATGGATATGAAGCCAGAACCCACTATCATTGAGGGTTCTTGCAGCTCGGCCGTCTCTACCCCGGAACCGGATGGCGAAGTTGTTGCTCAGGATACGGCCCAACGGCAAAAGCGGAAAGGCGGAAGGAAACCGGTATGCCGAATCCTAACGTGGCTATGGAATCGAGAAATATAACTAGCCTTTTGTGTTCACTCATGTCGCTAATACACAATTGTTCTCCTCAGATTTATGCAACCTCGGAGGAACGCAAACAGCGCAATAGACAGGCCCAGGCGGCTTTTCGTGAGCGAAGAACTGAATATATAAAACAGCTTGAAGCCACCATCAAGCTCAATGAGGAGACTCTCCGCACCTTGCAGCAGAGCCATCGCAGCGCTGCCGATGAATGTTTAATGCTGCGATATAAGAATTCACTCTTGGAGCGAGTTCTGATGGAAAAAGGTGCGACAAGTCCACTGTATCTACAAGCCTTTTACACGCCATGGTGATGTTCATGCGTTTCGTAGGTATCGATGTCCAGGCGGAATTGCGCCTCAAGAGCGGAAGCCCGAGCCTGCCGCCGGCGAGATTGCCGCCCCATCAACCACACCGTCCGTCACCCCTCTCCCAGCCAGTGTTCAACAGACAACCAACACACCAGCAGTCAGCTGGAGCTGTACAGAGACCTACTCAAGCTGGTATCTCCCATCGTGAAGGAGCTTTCAATATACACTCTCCACAATCACAGCAATCTACTTCGTCGTCACATGTTTCTCCGTCTCCTGCGACCTCCGCATCCTCCGGATACGCGCTGCAAGGCAGGACCTCGCCCGCTGGAGTAGATATGCATTCTCAGTCACAACAACATAAATCACATTACCATCGGGCATCATTACTGCCCCAACCTGGTGGTTTCAGCCAGGGAACGCATGTTTTGACTCCTACGTCCATTGACACTCCAGACACAAATGCGGTTTCACAGTCAGTAGTGTCCTCTGGCACCCCGTTCAACTCTCGACTGCAGTCTTCATACTTCCTTACAGCATTTTCGAAGCCTTTTGAGCAACTAGGCAAGTTGTCCCGTCCATTGGTGTGTGATTTTTTAATCACGTGGAGCTTTGTTCGTCCTATTGATTATTTTTGAAAACAGAACAGGAGTACGATTCGCAAGCAATGTCTCACGACCACCAAGGACCCGAAGGCCCAACGACGTCATCGAATACGTACGGCCACGAGTACTCGGCTGCACGGGGGTCTCAGCGAAATGGTCATCCAAACGTCCACTCACATGGCGGAGAGACTGACGGCTTTGGACCAGTCAGCTCGTTCGCTGATCATTTCGATCCAATGCTAGACGCCGATCCATTCGGGTTAAGTGCGAGCATGCACTTTCAAACCCCATTCAGCTACGCACAGAGCAATGTTCGCTGATCATGACTGTATCTGTGTTTCTCCGATCAGTCGTTGGCTGGTTTCTACATCAGAGATTTGAAGCATTTGGTCACCCATACTTTGGCACGCCTAACGTAGCGGTATGTCTTTCCCTCCCTGTCTACGGGAATACTACGCATATAATGGTATATAAAAATTTATTTTGGAGCAAAACCCATGGTACGGGAAGAGCATTATTTGGGCGTTTCTCAGTGGGTGTTATGATCTTCATGATAACGGTGTATGATGGTAATGATAATGCGGTTTGGGATACCTCAACGGCCTTTCCATTGATTTTTCAGTTTCTTTGACTTTGTATATACTTGATTGTCCTTTTTCACACGTACACGCCGGCAAGCTTTCCCAGTAGCTGTCACTTGAAGAATGAAGAAGATGAAGCCCAACCAGATTGTATAGTTCTTGGAGCTTAACGTTGCTAGATGATGTAATACCCTAAGCCCTAACCTTGGCGGAGGAACATCGGGCCGGATTTCCAGAATTCGCTTAGCAGGAAACGATTACATAATGCGGCATGGCAGGCCCAGTCTAACGCAAACGAGCTACTGAGGCAAAAATCCAACTTCAACTGCCTGCTTCTCACTCTCTCTCAAACCCACACAAACACACCACTCTCGTCAACCCCCCTCCCCCACACACCGACGTCCTACCCTCAAGACTTGTCTACACTATCGGTTCGAGAGGCCGGATTCCTGAGTTTGTTTCTAGGATTCTCGCCTTTCTCGTCTGGTGGGCATTCTTCTCAATTACCTTTTAAACCCGGATTGTTGCGATAACGGAAAGCCTTCCCAGGAAGGCATAACATTCCCAGGCGTCATGTCGGACGTCCGGTCCAAGGTACGACTTGTTCTTTGACTTGGGGATTTGCTTAGAAGAAGCTTCTTGATGGCTTTTGCGCGTCAATTGAGCTGCTTGTAGACGCCCAATTGATGTTGTTTGTGTTGTCTTTAAGTTTGATGGCTAACGTTTGTTTTGTGCGTCGTCAACAGAACAAGTATGAGCTTCTGGGTATGATTATAAGCTCCCAACCACGATACCTATACCATCAATTCAATCTGCGTTGATATCCAATTGATGGAAACGATGATATATCTAATGCAATTGCTTTGGAATCCACAGGCAATGACCCAGAGCTCGATCCAGATCGCGAGCCACTGCCACCTATCCCGGTGGTAGACAAAACTGCTCCTCGTTTTGGAAAGCGTGATGCCTCAGCCACGCCCCCTGGCAGTAATCCCGCTCTGTCCCGCGGTGGCCCACGATACAGTGGCAATGACCGAGGTATTTGATGAGCACCCTATATCTAACGAGCTAAGATTGGGACTATTGTATGTTAACTGCCTAGCAGCATTCCGTGATGGTGTAGCCGGCTCTCGTGCCAATCGTTCCAGGCCAGTCGAGGAGGTGCCTCACGCCTATGTTGGCGGAGTGAAGAACCGTGACCAGCGTGGAAACCTCATTCGTGAAGACCGACGATCAAAGACTGATCGAACGTGAGTTTTCGCTTCGTATAATCACTATTCACCTTATTTTAACTCAGTCCATCACAGCATTACTGGAAAGCAGATTGACCAGGGATGGGGTGCTACCACTGGAGAATCTGCCATGGTTGACGAAAAGGTCGGAGAAGTCATCGCTCAAAACGACGAAAAGGAAGCCGCCGCCGAAGCTCAAGAGGGTGGGCAGCAAGAAGAAAAGGAACCTGAGCCACAGGACAAGACCAAGTCTTATGCCGACTATCTTGCTGAGCTAGAGCAAAACAAGCGTGATGATCTTGGTATCAAAGAGGCTCGCAAGCCCAACGAAGGTTCCAAGACTGATAAGAAATGGGCTAGCGCCAAGGAAATTAAGCGTGACGAGGAAGAAGCCGCCTACATCAAGGGACGTGAGGAAAAGGCTAGACGCGAGAAGCAACGCAAAGAGAAAAATATTCTCGATGTCGATTTGCGCTACGTTGAGCCTTCACGCCGTGGCGATTTCCGTGGCCGTGGCCGTGGAGGTGACCGTGGAGGCGACCGTGGAGGTGATCGTGGAGGTGATCGTGGCGACCGCCCCGACCGTGGCGGACGAGGCCGTGGCGGACGGGGTGAATTCCGTGGCCGTGGCGGTCATGGTCCTCAAGGTCCTACTGTCGACGACAAGAACTTCCCCTCTCTTGGAGCCAAATAAACGACACGGTAGCTTTAAGTTGCGGGGCTAGTCCGTACGTCTCGCTATCTACGCTACTAAAATCTGTCTTATTCTAAAAACTGTTGCAGAACCATCAAATGTCACCAGTATACTGTTTTCTCCTTTGTTCAACAAAGCTCAAGGCGAACAGAATGGGACTGGGAAATGCCAAAATTCGAGGCTTTTTGTGCAATTAATTTCATGAACTTTATTGTTTCCTTTCCTTTTCCCGTGGGCTCTCTGTCCAAGATTTTTCAGTCTTGGCTTAATATCAAGAAACATCATATTAGGCTCTCCTTTCTCTCGTCCTTGATCTACGCCTTACAAAGAAGGTGAGCATTGAGCTGCGTAGAATTGGGTGGGCAACCATACGCAGTATTCTAGTGTTTTCTCATAGCCGGACTGGAAAGCAGAGATTCAAAAATCCAAATCCAAATGTTTTCATTCTCCTTCCTGGTACTTTTGCTCGACCTTTTTTTGGTCTCAGTTGAAGCTTTCTATCGCTAGTGCAATGACCTTTTTTCCCCCGTTTCTCGCCAGTACTTGGATACTTCAGCTGCAGGCTGCCATCAACTGTATGTGTACTAACCAGCCCTGCAAAATAACATTATTTTGGATCCCATGCCGAATCTGGGAACAGGATCCTCAGTTTAATGATGGAGTTACTATGTACTGAGTGCATATGCGCGCTTTTTCCTGATTTTTGATACCCTTAGGCTGCATTCCAGTCAATCTCAGTACAAATGGCATCATGGTGCCCACAGGCACCTCTCCGCCTGCTATCCCTTTACATCATCACGGGATTCTCTTCCCAGCCTCTGAATGGGATATAGAAGTTTATTTCTTCTCAACACCTACCTGCCATTAACACGCGGGAAGTTAAAGGGGAAAGAAAATTCTTCTCTATTGAAGTGCCCGACTCAATGGGTAAATCGATGATGCTACATGAAAACTTTTCAGTGTTATTCACTGCTGAAAAGAGGATATAAATTTCAGAGGTCTCTCCTCCTCTTCACTTTCCTTTCTCTTCTCTCTTCCTTTTCCCTGACCAGAATTCACTTTCTCGATATACAATATCAACATCTCTAAAATTCACTTATCATTCACCTTTTCTAAAAAAATTCTTGAAAATTCTTCTTCTTCCCGAAGATGGCTGGGACATGGAACACCACCATTGTCAGATATCCCTGGGACCCTAAAACGGCCCATTCTACCTGCGCCATCTTCATCCCGCCACCCTACGAACCTCTTCCCGTTGATGCCGTCAACCCCAACATCAACAACATCACCACCACACCGCTAACGGCGCGGTCGACTTGCTCGATCTTCGAGCCCGAAACCCCATCCGGTACCGAATGGATGTGGGCCAAGTGCAGCCTCGGTGTGGGCAGCGTCGTTCCGCGGATCACCCTGCCCAGCAAGTCAAGCAACCACACTGGACAGGGCCGGAAGAAGAAGAACGAGCCCCGGAAGAGTGGTGGGTGGGACATTTACAGGGCTTCATTGCCCTTGAGAAAGCGGGAGGTGGCTGTTGTATGTATCTTTCTCCTTTTTCTTTTTCACTCCTCATATTCATTTTCAATTTTTTTTTTTTTTTTTTTTTATACAACTACCTTTGCCCCAAAAAAAAGAAAAAGGAAAATATTGAAATATAAATTGGAGTTTTTACTGACAGTTTGAAATCTCATCAAGTCCGTTGTTGCCCCCGCTCCCGCCCAGAGTCGTCGAGTCCTCGCAGAGAGGATGAAGGCCATTTTGGCAAGACGGGTTGCCTCCGTGACACCTGCCTCTTCGTCTGCTTGCTCGACGGCAGTCCGCCGGGATTCCGGTGTGGGGTTGAGTCCCATCCGTCCGTTTGAACCTTTTGGGTTCTAGGAGTACGTTCTCTACACTTTGTCTTCTTTTCCAACGCCAATTGTGGATGCTTAGAAAAGAGTTTGAAAGCTAATATATATATATATTAGAGGAGGAATGCTCTTAGGAGCTTGAGTCTGTGGGTTTTGTGTCCCGTGGAATATTGGCCTTCCAAAAATAATAAATGAAGGCAGTCTTCTCTGTACTGAAATGAGCCTGGTGGTCGACGATCTGTGTCTCTTCCGAAGTATAGACTTGTCAAGGACTGGTAGAGTCTCCTCACATAATCCTAATATAAGAACGCTGTATATTGACACAACTTACTATAATTCGTTCAGTAATTTGAAGATGGAATAGAAAGTAAATCCGCCAAAGATAAAAGGCTTTAGTAGTTCAGTTTCCTGGAAGAAGGAGCATAACAATAGCAAGGTCTTTTTAAATCAGGATTCTCACTACCTATAACTCAAAGGAAACTGCAGAGTCCCAAAGTTGAAGCACAGAATAAGGGCCTTAGATGCATACATCACTTTGTCTGAGAGAGCACCCGGACATACTGCTTTGACTGTTTGCTTCAGGAGCTTTTTGCCTTCTTTCTCACTCTCCTTTGTACAAACTCATATACAAATAACACCAATTACTAAGATAACAAAGTAAATATAAAAACTCCATGGCTCCCCTTTGACATGCTCAGTAAAAACCATTCCTCATAACCATCAACAACTTGCACACAATGAAATAGAGCTACTGTATGTATAATTTGTAGTCAGCATTCCCTTCATTGGCTATATGCATGTGGTCATGTAAATCATCAAACAGCAGATATGATATGCTAGTAATCATAGATGCCCTGTGCATAGACTGTCTAGACGATTATTGGCTTGATATGTATGTACTCTGAATGATTAGTTTCACAGGGATATGCTCATCCCAAGCTTGGAAACCTGTCAACCTGTCAACTGGCACAAGACAACCATGAAGCAGCTCAGGAATATCAAACACCCCAATTTGCACAAACTACACGAAATGATTGATTGAGTGCAGAATAGGTGGATCAAAGGTGTATGCAAACACTGGCTTATCAATATCATTGAGCCAACAAATGCCCCAACTAGGAGATCTCAACTTTGGGGCCGGCTTCAGAAGGTTCATCATCCAAAGTGATCTTCAACTGTGACCCACGGTATTCGCTTTGAAACTCCATTACCAAATCTTCATCATCCTCATCATGGTCACCATTTTCAATGGGCCCATCCTTGTCAGAATATTCATAGTTGTTCTCATTCAGGAACTTCAAGCCATCCATGGCCCTCCCATTGCATGCTCTTTCCAGAGCCAGAAAAGCAAAATGCCCGCCAACGACGGGTCGGGCAAAGAAATTTGGACCTGGGAAGCCGCCGTCGCCTTCAGTCTTGTACAAATCTGTCATTGGCCGATCTGTGGCAGTCTCATTGAGCCACAATGCAACTGATTCAAGTATCTCTTGACGCGTGGATTCGCTAGAGACGGCCATAGCAAAGAACTCCCAGTCTGATTTGGTATATAGGTGTCGGCTATCGAGTGGCAAGCCATACTTTTGCCGTACGTTGTGGTACCATTTAGATTGTAAAGTGTATATGTGTTTCGGGATAAATCCTTCACGACGCTTGCCTTGCCCAGGTAGTGGTCTTTGACCCCTTTGACTGGGACTCGGGTCGTATTCGGTACCATCCAAGTGAAAGCATAGAAGGGCATCCGCGTACATATTATATAGAGTGGTCCACGAACCATACCAGTCGTAAGCAACTTTGGCATGCGTTTTATCTCTCGAAAGACCGTATTCTTCCCATTTGGAAACATATGTGTCGGATATGTTCTTGGAATTTGACATTAGAAATGTTGACAAATGTAAATTGGTCGACTTCACATACCTTATAGTACGATAAATCCTTTTCGACTTCAATAAATTTGGACAGTTCACTCATAGCATTGATGCCAACAATGCCTTTCAAAGCAAGGTTCGTTTGAAGGGCTAGCCAGCCAGCAAAATCGTCCGTAGAAACTTAATCATGTCAGCAGGGCCAGACCAATTGCTCCCATAAATTTCAGACCACTACTTACGCTGATTGTGTGGCATCAAAGAAAATTCGACCAGGTAGCCAGTCCATTGTTTGACCAATGCATATGATCTTTCAACCCATTTACGAGCACGCGAAACGGATTCGCCATCAATCCAAGGGTTATCAATATTGTCAATGCCGTCACTAATTTGAAGAGGTGACAGGGGAAAAATGCCGTGCACAGGGTCTGCACCGATGGAACCGCTGGAGTTCAGCGGTACTTCACTGGCAGCCCCTGCAGGATATCTGAGTGAATTCACCACCGCAAGCGCCATAATAAGCATGTTGCCACACTCTTCAACGGGCATATATTCGTCTTTCCCATCAGGGTGCCCAGTCATATTTGGGAAATGGGAACCAAGGTCATGCATGGAGTACTTGTTAGGGTACTGCCCACTTAACATATGTTCGATGAGTGGTTCGAGTAGGTAGGCCAGCCATCGCGGGTTTGTATAGAGGAAGAATGGGAATGAGGGAAAAATAACGTCCACCGTTTGACAATTTCCATTCGAAGATATCTCCTTGAGGAACAGAATCGGATTTTCCGCGGTTCCGGAAAAGGAGGTTGCGCCCAACACTTGTCGCGCCGAAAGAGCAACAATATCCACATAATCTTCTGCTCCTGACAGAAAAGCATCAATGGCTAACTGATCCGAGTACTTTGTCGCAAGTAGCTTGGCATTATGGAAGTCATGATAGTGAAATAGAATGAGAGTGTTAACGTCTGGCAACCATGACTGCCAAAGCGGTTTCATCAATGTTAAGCCACGGGCGGCGGCAAACTGAATGACCGGGTCCTGAATATGTGCAATGGTAAATGTCACAGTCGCTTCCTGAACACTGCGGCTCAGATTGAACGATTTGGAAAATGCAAAGACCGGCTCGTTATCCATTATCGTCCGATACACAGGATCATTGACGTTCTGCAACGTACCGGTTCGTGAGAAACGCTTTCTTAGAAGCTCAGAAGTCCCAGATTCGTACCGAACGTCCTGTATTCAGTATCAGTATCGGTTCCAAATCATGCGAGTTCAGTTCTTACTGAAGGTCCCGTAAAGTGCAAACTTCCCCATTCGGAACGATCCGCAGACTCTGTAAATAGAAGCTCTCTCTGCCGCTTTACTTGCCATTTCAGCAAACCTTTATTGCCTTGTTCAGGCGCTATATGGTCAAATCGCCATTCGAGCATGCTGCCGCGATCTCCACTGACCCACTGGCCATTCATGTCCATGTAGATGTTGACGGTAGTATTGCCTTTTACAAATACAGTTACATAGGAGGCGGGAAGAGACTGGCGAAGAGTGGAAGTCGGCGTGATCGGAGACAAGAATGAGATAGTTATATCGACATCTGTAGCCGCTGTCCCATTCGATTTTTGAGGAATACGATACGTCAAGTTCGTCGTTGACGCATCGTAGCTCGAGCCAAGAAAGATCGGAAATCCCAAATGATAGCTATGCATCCAGTCATTAAATCCGCAAACCATCTGGGGCCATTGGGAAGGGAAAAAATGAGGGCCTCCTCTCACCCATCAGGATTTCGAGAATCCAGCGAATCGTGCGGCCTACCAAGCAGCGGGTATGCCGTGCTTGTGCTAGGGATTTGGGCCATTAAGCTCATGCCAATCTCCTGGCCGGTCCAAAACATGGGCCATTTCGCCCACGGGTCACCCCGGGCATTTCCCAGCCAGGTACTCAGGTACGGATTTCGCACTATCAGCGGCAGTACGGGAGGCTTTAAACGAGAAGCAGACACCAGAGGGACTGGGTCAAGGGCTGCCACCCAGAGCAAGGCGGCAATTGATGCCCAACGCATGGTGATGTGAATGCGCACTGAACCTTGTGCCTCACCAGAGGGTCTTCAAGCAAGAGCAGACAGTTCGGACGGGGTTAGTTCTCTCAATTCAAGGGAAGCTTGAGAAGAGAGAATGTTGAAAGTCAGTGGTATGGAACCATCAGAGACGAGTAAAGGTGGTTTAAAAGGGGAGCAGAGGTGGTGGAGAGCAGTGGCAGCCAAGAAGTTGATGATCGCCAAAGTGCAGTTGAGACCCGTTGCGGGTGTGAAGCCATGAGGTCAGGCGGGGAAGTCACCCGCAGGGGCTCTCTTAGCCTGTTCCCCGCATCATCGACTCCCTTCCCCCTAAAACTCACTGAGACAGTCCCCATCATCCAACCCTTGAGCTTTGATCAACAAGAAGACATGCTTTGCACATATACTGTGATCCTCTCAACTGATCCATGCATTGGTTCAGTTTACAACTCCACTTGCAGCACGCTTCTTGACTGTGTTCCATTAGGTTTCTGCATGGCGTTTTCTTTTCTTTTTTTCGAGTTTTGCGTAGTTAACTAGTCAATTCGGAACCTGACTCATATCTGTTCTCAGAATATTTGCGAGCATCACGTTTCAAACTACAAGCCCTGATGAAAACAGCATCGTATGGTAGTGAGGATGGGCTTCATTCTACACAAGCTCGATGCATATAACATGGATGGATAGTATGACGCGACCTCTTCATTGTTCCAGAGAAAGAATATATGTTTCTAAGTTACACATACCCAGGGTCCGAGCGAGTGCCTTCAGCCAGCTTTACCAGTCGGGATATTGAATAAAACAGCCGGCTGACCATCTTTATATGGGCGATCAACCCTGAAATATCCTTTCCTCTCAAACTGGATGATGTCTCCCTCGGCCAGACTGGCCACATTGCAGTCAGCCAAAACCTCAGACTTGGTCTCGGTCTTGGGGTTCAGGATATCATTAATCTCATCATCCTTTTCCATCTTATCTTTATTGATGAGATAGTCAAAGTCGTGAATTGTGACGGGCACAAGCTCTTGATCCTTGGACAGCCATGTGACCTTCTTCTCTGTCTTCTTGACGTCTCCCGCTAAATGGAGCTCGAGGTCTAGACCAGTGACCTTTCCGTTGGACGGATCTGCATGAATTTTGCGAACAAATGCATTGCCCCAATTCATCAACGTGATCTCTTCGCCTTCCTTGAAGATCTTGGCGTCGGCCTGCTCCAGCAGAATGGTATCACTATAGACCACCTTTTTCATACCGACATCAGGATTTTTCATGTGTTTGGGCTTTTCAACAGTCGAGACACCCTCAACTCCTTTGACCTTGACCTCAACCATGTCTTCTTTGGCAATTGCAGTATGACGTGGGGCCACAGGGTCAATGTATTTCTTGTTTGTCGCCCAGAACTTGGACCAATCCTGGTTCACGATATTCTTGCTAGGGCCTTGCTTCAAGATGAACTCGCGCAATGCCGGAACAGTCATCCCTCGTCGGCGAATGCCTCTAATGGTAGGCATGCGAGGGTCATCCCATCCCCAAACTGTTCCCTGGTTGACAATTTGAGTGAGTTTTCTCTTGGACAGAACAGAACGAACAAAGTTGAGGCGGGAGAAATCCCAAATATGCACTTTGCGCAAGCCAAGTGCTTCCTGCATCCAGGCATATTGTGCATTTCGGTCGCCATACTCGGTCGTGCGCAAAGCATGGGTTACACCCTCCAAGGCGTCCAAAATGGGGACACAGAAATCATATGTCGGATAGATCTTCCATGCGTTACCAGTTCTGTGGTGCGGTTGGAGGTTGCAGCGGTAGATGACTGGGTCTCTCATTGCCTTATTCAGATCATCAACCGAGATTTTCGCACGAATGCACCATCTGAGCCCCTCTGCAGATCCAGCTTTCATCTCGGCGAACCGGGCCAGATTCTGTTCAACAGTTGCATCTCGGTTTTTGCTTGCGATTCCTTCACGTCTTTCATATTGCATTTGCTCCTTCTCTGTGTCATCGGCGTAGGCATTTCCATCTTTGATGATCTGCACGCAATATTCGTACATTTCCTGGAAATAATCACTGGAAAAGGAGGTTTTATCGGGGAAGACTCCAAGCAACGCTAGATCGTGTTTGATAGCATCCTCAAACTCCTGATTTTCCTTGGTTGGGTTAGTGTCATCGAATCGGCAGATCATCGTTCCTTTATACTGCTCGTGCGCGAAGTAATCATTAAGCAACGCAGCTTTCGCGTGGCCAATATGGAGATAGCCGGACGGCTCGGGCGGGAAGCGGGTAACGACTCCGTTCTCTGTATCCAGAAGGCCAATATTATAACTGGCACCAGCGGCACTTGCAGCTGCCTTCTTCTTTTGCGCACTGGCTTGCAACTCGGATGGCCCATTGGTCACCCAGGGATAGGACGTTTCAATAAAATTGAACCACCTGCTTATGTTACTCGTTGCCCGCTTGATGTTAGCGGCAGCAACCTTGTTTCCACGAAGAGCTGCCCAAACCACGATGTCGGCCAGTGTAAGGGAGTACCCGAGAATATAGGAGCGAAGTGTTAAGTGGGAGTCTAGTTCCTTCATCGGCTTGTCCAAGGATTTAAAGTCGGGATTCCTAAGCTCAGCAGATCGGTTGACCCACTCGTCAATCTGCAACAAACATTGAAATCAGTTACCCATTGACACTTGACAAGAACTTCACCCAGACTAGTTCAGCATACCTGCTCTTTATTCCCCGTTTGCAGGGTTCGGTAATTTGCTCGAAGATAAGGTAAAACATCATCGTCATAAACTAGTTTTCCGTCTGTGAGCTTGAGCTCCAACTTTCCCTTTTGTGCTCCGACGGATTCCTCATCTTCAAAGGTGATATCAAATCCGGCATCGGGAGTGGACACCTTGACATAGGTTGCGGCGGTGACGACGGGAAGAATATACGCCGCATTGGCTTTGGAAGCGACGGTGAGCAACACCATCTAAATCCTTGTGGTCAGCTTTATCTGCTTATGACTGAGCCATGGTGGGGGTTGTGGGATGGCAATGCATACCGTTGCTTTTTGAGAACTAAGAGTTAGACTGGAGAAGTGATATACGCTGTTCAGAATCCACAGCGTAGAGTTTCTTTCAATGTCGAATTGAAGTGACTGTCTTCAATCCAGCGGGAGAGTCAAGAGACTGATGCCGAAGTTTGGAGGGGTCAAGGCGGCATAGTAGTTATTCCGCCCCGGGTAATCGGGCCGGATCATCCAGCACCCCGACGCCGTCCCGGCACCTGATTCCCGGCATTTAACGCGCTCGTGAACCGCGAGTCGTGACGGGACAATCGTCATTGTTGTTTTGGCGGCTCTAGTTACGCGATGTCCCGCATCTCGAATATGCACGCGACGGTACTCCGTAGATGGCGACTCTCGCTTCCCGTCAATACTGCCTCTTGCGTTCTCTCCTGGGCTCAAGCTCGTCGCATCAACTGATCTTCCTTAAAAATTGAAATGAATACCAAAATACTAGAGTAGATGCTCTTTGATTTCTCAGCGTGCCTTTAGCGGGTTGGGTGTCACTGTGCTCCCTTTATTGTCTGTTACAACCATTCACCCAGATACTACAACCAGCCTCCCACCTCCTGATTTCCACATATCAGCAATCGACCACAATGTTTGCTCCCGCCTCTCTCACCACAGCTCGACCAGCTCTCCTCGAGAAATCCTCTAATCCTATACTACCTCTATCAAACCGCCTACATAACCCCAACAATATCATGGACAAGCCTGCCTTATCGATCTCTGATAGCACTGCTCTCACTTCGCCTCCAGCCGTCGCCGGACAGAAGCGCTCAATTGACCAAGTAGACGCCGACGACGCCATCAGAATAGTGTCAAATACCTCCTTCAACCAAGCAAGAAGGGAGCAGAATTTTCATATTTACTCAGGGCCGTCACGGGCGAATGTGGACGCCAGCAAAAAGGTATGGCTCGAAAAGCAACACATCTTCGCACGGAAAATACTGACTCATTGGCAAATTCAGACATCATATCTGCGGCAGACCACGGCACTAGCCGAGCCTCGCTTTGACGGGCACGAACAACAAGAAATCGTTGGGCTGTCATCGCTTCCTCAGGCTTCGGAACACAACTTGTTAAATATTCATTCCACAAACACTCGAAACAGTCCAGCGTTGGCAACCTCCACATCTGTAGTTCCCACAGATCCCAAAAAACGAAGGCTATTTATTGAGCAGGTGAGCAAGCTTATGGATTCAAGTTGATTTTTAATATAATATCTTACCATCCGTGGCTGTAGAAAGCAAGGTTGCTTCAAGTACGGATACAAGCTGCCGTCAAAGCAATGGATCGAAAACAGGATATCGACCGTCGTCTCGCAGACTTCGAAGCTCGCTACGCAGCGCAGAAGAAAGACTGGGAAGCAACCGTCGAGCACCTTAACAAAAGCTCTGAAGTCTCTGCCTCTATGCAAACCGGTGCTCCCAGAGGACAGACTGCTAGACTCGATCCATCGCCGTCTCTTCACGAGCGAGGCCGTGCGACTACGATGCTGTCTTCTCCTCCCGCGTCCAACGCAAGCCAAACGACCGACAACCAAGCTACTCCAAAGCAAGCAGATATGAATTTTCGTCGTCAGCCCCAGTCTCAAGGATTGATGTCCCCAATTCAGCTCCCAAGTCTCGGAAACGGAATGCCGGCGAATGCAGTCGTCATCGACAAAGATATCAACTGTTCAGTCGAAAGAATGATGGCCAAGGTCAAACGAGGAGAAGCATTAGATGGGCTACTAAAGTTGATGGAAACTTCAAACGAGTATGACGGGCTGGATGAATGGGCTGAGAAACAACTGCGAAAGGGTTGACTACAGTAGTTCTTACGAGGAAGGCGAAATGGGTGTCGACTGTACTATTAGCAAGCGCAGAGGTCAATCCAACTGAGCCAGAGACTATGTCTAGCAGCATATCATGATGAGCTGTCAATTGAATTCTCATCCTCATCGCCTGAAGATGGACTGCCTTTTGATCCACGTGTTTGATCCCCTTTTAGTTCTTTTTCTAACAAATCTTTTCAACACACAGTCCATCCCGATTATGACCGTTCCTTGCTGTCTTTCTTCTCATGATACAGAGTAGAGATGCTGCTATTGATAGTAGAGGTAGACTCTACTATGGCGCCATAATGACTGTTGCTTTAAATTCATGTTATTCACCACCTGCTATAAAATAGTTTCGGTCCTTTGTGTACGGAGATGACACTATTATGATACCCGTCACCACAGTGGTGAAAGTGACTTCTACAGATATGCTCCCTAATCTTATGGCATGTGAATGTTTTTGCATGGCAAACAAGCTATTTTCTGTCTTTGATTATTACATCAAATCAGTGAATACTGACCACACTTGCTTTGTGGCCAGCAAGTGAACTGACTTGGGAATGATAGTCACAGGCACTATATCCATTTTATTGTCACGGAATATATGCAGCCTGGATACTTTCCTACAGCTATTTCCATTAAGCGGAGTTCAACATGATATCGCACCATCCAACACAGTCATAATGCTGGAAGATTCCAGCTTATAAACCCGCTTCTTTCTTCTGCTCGTTTCTTTCTTTCTCAAGTCTCCTCATACTCACTCACAATCTCTGGCTCTTCCTTTCCTATATAACTTTGTTGCCAGTCTGTTAACAGTGGTCTTCCATTGCGGAAAAAGAGCAGATTTGCGTGGACTGCCGGACTCCTCAGTTCAAAGCTACATACGTAACCTGAGATATATCCTTCAGGATGTCTATCTACAAAGATACTATCCCTCCCTCTCAGCTCGCCCTGTAAGAATTATAACATTCCCTATCTGCTGTCACAGTTGCTTAACATTCAATTTACAGGCTTTTGAAGGGCCCTACTGTCAAGGTTTTTCACGCAACCTACGAAAATGACGAGCCGGTTGTCATTTGCAATGCCATGCCAAAGGCGGTGATGAAACATTTCTCCCCCTTCTTGGAAGACTGCTTCCCTCCAGCGGGCAACTTTCATGTCAACCGCATGGGCTGCGATGGGACAACCTTCGTTACCATTTACGGCAGCGTCAAAGCAGCTTTTATCTTTATCTTTCAGTGGATGCTCTCCTCATGCAGAAGCATCGGCATTCAACGTATTGAGCGCCTCGAATTTGCGCAATATGCCAGGCTCTATGAAGCCGCAGAGCTTCTCGGAATTCCAAGGATTGAACAGGAAATGGTTCTCCGCATGGAAAAGATGTCAAAGTCCCAGATTCCCATCAAAGACGTCAAGATCATCTACGAGAATTTTCCCAGGGACTCGTTCGCACGCCAAGTCGTCATCCGCAGCATTGGTGACGCCGTATACGAACGTCGCCTACGTCGATGGGATTTGTACAAGGATTTCAAGTTCGAATGCGTCGAGTATGATAACGATATCTATTCCTATATTCACGAGAAGAAGAAAGCTATCAGGGAGGCCGAACTAGCAGAGAACAAGCGCCAGGAAAAGAAGCGAAAGAAAAAGGGCGACCACACCAAGGATAACGATGTTGCCGTCAAGGAACCGGCTCAAGTCGTCACTAAGACCGTGCAAGGCGTAGTTGCTCGAAAAGGCCGAGGAGCGAAACCGACATTTGTTCGCGTCGGTCTTGAGAATTTTGGAGTTTCCAACCAGCAATTTGTTCGCGGTGGAAAAAGATATCTATAAACTGACCACTGCTCTCACTTTGCCTGTTTTAGGTGCTACATATAAACTGCCTTGTTTTGCCATGTTATCTATTTAAGACTGTCATTGGAAAGGCAGAGTCTTTTCAGAATGCCATAAAAGTATACATCTGAGTGGAAATCAAATAGCAAATGATACTGTGACCCTTGAAAGTGACAATAAAGGATTTTAGAGTGAGGTTCATCTCAACATGCACACACACACACTATATTGATGTATTCTCCTGATTCTGACCCCTCTGACCCCTCTGACCCCTGATATTCCATATTTAAGGATTCATTGACCCATTGAATAGTCCCACTTTCATTAACATTCAGAGCCTTAAAAGACCTTTTAATATCATTCTACGGAGTACAATGAAAATAATCAACTGAATGATTTGAGACAACTCTCTCGAAATGGCATTGTATTCACTCTTACAATGAACTGAGAATGAACTGAGAATGAAGTGAATAGAACAACCACTCTTCCCACTATGTGATAAGAGAACTTATTGAAAAGAGCACCCTCCCATTCATCTCCACCACCGCTCAATATATAATAAAAAGTGAATGAAGCCCTTACTTACATCTCTGCCTGAGCAGAGCCTATATAATCCCCTTCTAGAACAAGCTGATGCTTTCTTTCTTTCTTTCTTTCTTTTCTTACTACCTGTCATTATCAAAACACTTTCCTTCATACCTTTCTCAAGGCTTATAAAAAAAGCAATTTCAATTTCCCTTTTTCAATTCGCACTCCGCTCTTTACCCAGACAAAAGCCATACCCTTCTACAAGGTTAGACCTTGAGGGTATCAAATGGCTCCCAAGCGAGTGACGACAGCGGTTCGTGGACCCCGGAGAGGGAAAGGTGGTAGTACCACCGGGGTCAGAAATGCGAGTCGAGGAAGGGAGAAAGGAAGGACAGTGCGGCCCTCACCGGCGGATGGTGAGGAGCAACGGCAGGAGGAGAACGGGATCGGGAGACCCGTTGCTGAACGGTGGACTGGTGAGTCTTTGCGCGAATTCTTTCTCCTGACTTAGAAAAGTCATTTTTTATTGACTGTGTATGGATATTAGTCGGGTGTAAGATCCTGCTGGTCGGGGAATACACCGGCAAGGAGAAGAATAGGGCCTACTGGCGTAGGCAACTGGGATGGCTCGGATCGAAGATGTATGTCAGACAATTCTCTTTTCGATTTCCCCTTTGATTTCAATGTTTTGACCTTCCCAAAAATACTACTTCATGTCCTGACTTTTTTTTTTCTTTATTGCAGCCAGCAGAAGATATACCACCGTTATGAAGCGGTTGGTAACCCGACCTGTCCATCTAACGATGGACGTCGGTATCTCTGGGTCCTAGAGAAGGGCGAATGGATCGACAAGACCGAGTGGAGGGAGTACAAGGACCTTGTCCTTGAGTGTAGCCGTGCGGGTACACGGCTACCCTCTTGGAAAGGGTTTCTTAATCACCCTCGTGACTAGAGCTGGGAATATCCTCCCTCCTTGGCAAGTTGCAAAAACTGCCTGTATCGCGGACATCAAACCTGCTCCTTTTGAGAGGTATTGCGATACCATTACCAGCGCTGGCGCTGGTAGTGAAAGGAGGAGGCAACCGAAAGCATGGAGGTTGACGGAACGGGTTGGTGGTCCCCGGTTCAACTTCACCTCCAAGCAAGTCAAATAGTATTCCCCGATAGCTCACGCCCTCCCGACGGCAGTCCGATCCAAGGACCGAACGAACCCTCGATTACAGTCGAGCTGAATATCTCGTTCGGGCCAAGAAGGAAAAACGGCCAAGTTCAGAGGTGACTGGCAGGTCCAGGCCTCAAAGAACAGGCAAAAGTTTGCCGGGCAGACTTTTGCTTTGGAATGGAGGAAAGAAAATGATGATGAGGAGGATATATGAAAGGAAACAAAGTGACATGTAACTGCAGGAATGGCCAGGGTCTTCCCTTTTTCATTAGTTATCCAATGAGTCTTTGTCCTCAGAAATAGAAACCATTCGGCTTAGCGAGCCTTTCTCAGCTTCCTTGACCTACGACCAAGCACGTCTCTTCCTTCTTCTATCTCTCCAAGAGCTTCCCGTTTCGCTCCCCCGACCTCTTTTAGCAAACCCCCTCTCACTATTCTTCCTTCGATACTCACACCATCTTCATCCCAAGCAGCCATCTTCCTTCCAACCCTCTCCTCGATAGCTAAAACTAGTTGCACATCTCGTTGACCGACTAGGGTTACTGCTTCACCCTCTCGCCCAGCACGAGCCGTTCGGCCAACACGGTGTATATAATCATCAGGGTTGCGCGGGACATCAAAATTCACCACCAAGCCAACAGAGGGGATATCCAACCCACGAGCAGCCACGTCGGTGGCAACTAAGAGTCTAGCAGCCGAAGCACGAAACCGGGCAAGATTGGATGTTCTTTCAGACTGCGGCAGTAAACTATGCAGAGAGGTCACACGGTGACCTAATCGCCGTAATAGGCGATCTAGTAGATCTGCAGTTTTTGTTCGGTTGCAGAATATGATCGCTGGTTTAGAACCATTGGCTTCAGTGGACAAAAGGACGTGGAGAAAAGCTTCGCGATGGGTCATAGGAACTTGTAGATAACATTGTTTCAGCGTGGGTGGAATGGTGGCATTGTTTTCGGTTGAAATTTCGGTCACATAAACGGATGGTCGGTCCTTGGGTCGTGGCATTGATTTAAGTGCACGGACTTCGGGGGTGACGGTGGCTGTGAAGAGCAACGTCTGCCGCGACGTTGAAGGAGGTAGCGCGGATAGACAAGTTTCGACATCGGGGAGCATGCTACCAGGACCGCTAGCGAGTAAACGATCAGCCTCGTCGAGGACTACCATCCGTACCCGATTGAGTCCATAGGTTGTATCTTGTCCGGATGTCTTTATATGGTCCGCAAGCCGACCCGGCGTAGCGATCACGACATGTGGTCTGGTTGAAAGAGCGATAGCCTGCGGACGCATTTCGCTCCCCCCAATAATCAAAACAGGTTTAAGAGACTGTGGTGCAGAAATAGCTTTAAATTGCTCGAAGATCTGAAGCGCCAACTCTCTAAAACCAATCAGCCTTCTACTCCACCAAGCCCACTGTCAGAAGGGCGAAAAATGAAACAGGAAAACCGTACCTCGTCGGCGTCAGTACAACCGCAAATATCCCAAACGGGTCTTCACTCCACCGGTGTAATATAGGCGCTGCAAACGCAACTGTCTTTCCGGAACCCGTGCGACTCCCACCAATACAATCCCTCCCCTTCAATATCTCCGGAATGCACGTCCTTTGAATCGCGGTGGGCCGTCTAATAGCCATTGCAGACAGCGAGCCTACGAGCCACGGCGCAAGACCCAATGAAGCAAAGGAGGATTCGGTGGATTGGAGGCCCATAGCGAATGCGTCTTTGGCAGTGACAGGATCAGCTTGGCTGGAATTTTGCTCTTGTGCTTTGGCGGCTGCCACGTCAGTCTTCTTTTTTATACGAGAAAGTGTCGGCAGCGGACGCTGAGCGACAAAAGAGCCATCATCAGATGATTCGGAACCTGACAGGCGGCGCCGTTTCTGGGGTCTTTCTGTGATGTCGACGCCAGCATCACTTTCAGCTCCGGACACGCTGGGTGACTGAGAGCTGGGCATTCCTTTCTCTTCGTCCGAGCTCTGGTGCCGCTCCTTCTGAGGCGCCATTTTGACAGGAACTTTCGACCGCTCGGAAACGGCCTCTTTGCGAGAATTGTTTGGGACTGCGAAAGCTGTTGTTGCGATAAGCTACGCCGGCAGAAAGAAAAAAGTTTGGGCGGTGAAAGTCCGTCCCAGCATCACATGATGGATTGTTGCATTGAGCTGAGACTAATTTTTGAGGCGAAAAGTAACTAATATACCGCAAATTGTTTCCCGTCCGTAGTCCTGCTGTGACATTTTGACGAAATGAAGATCATTAGAAAAATATTTTTTAATATCTGTGACCTTTCAAATGGCCATCAAACAGGTTATGAACCTATCTACTAAGCACTCCGAACGGTATGCAATTGGGAAGAAAGCGAGATGGCCAAAATGGCATGACAGCAACTGCGCAAGAATGGAACCAAATCAGCACCAAATAATAATTCTTTTCTACATCGGTGACTTTCTTATCCCGTTCTATGGTCTTTTGTTTCCGAAACTTGAATAGAATCATCATTGCGGCTGCGTCGTCTCACAGTGTTCCTCATTGTTTCAAGTTCAAATGCTTCTCCTCTCTCTAGATCATCCTCAACGGCACACTCTTCAACCGCAGAGCCATGCGGTGATCTCGACCCTCGTCCAAGCTCCATGACGCCCGAATCATTGACGCGGTCTTCGGGATTATGCCCGTGAGTACCACCAACGCTCTCCATCGTAAACGGACTCGCAGTAGGCGCATCAAGAATTGAGAGCTCCTGCCGCGTAAACCACCGCGGAAGCAAAAAGGTCCGGACGGGAATGAGGAGGAGAATGAAGACTGGAAATCCGATGGCCGCAATGGTTTGAGTAATGGCAAAAGTCGCACCAAAACCGAACAACTCAAGCCCCACGAATACCCAGATGGCGAGTCGCCGGTCAATTCGTTTGAGAGGATCCGAGGACGGGGTTAAGTTTTTATCCTGGGCTAGAAATAGAAGCTTCTGCGTCACCCCGTTGGAGAGCAGTGCTTGAACACCCATGACAAAGAAAAGTCCAGCCATAACGGCTTGAGGGATGAGATGCAAGACTACCAACAGAGGTCCCGTCATGGTGCCGAGGGTCAAGAGGCCTTGTGCAAGGTTGCTAACTCGCTGCTCAACGACGTGATCAATGATTCGAACGGACTTTCCTTTATTAATCTCGTCGTCGTCTGCAACCTGGCGAGTGACGCAGAGAGCAGCAGTGTGGAAAGGTGCTTGAGGAATAAGACCATTGGGAAAGGGAATTCCCAGTATTCCTCCGATTCCCGTGGTAAAGCCAAGTAGAAAAATATCCCAATGGAATCCAGCTGGCTTACGAAGTGGAAACTCAGTACCTTGGGCGATCAAGGAGGACACTAAAAGATCCAAAGTCAGTAAGTATGCAAGTTAAAAAGTCGCGTAGAAAGCTGGCCAAGTACCGTTGTGGTCAAAATAGAATAGAATGGTAAGCAGCACGGCGAACGGAATCGCAAGGAAGATGTCGCCGACATCGATATCCCAAAAATGAACCAACCAGCCACGGTCTGAAGTAGGAAAGAAAGCCTTCGACGTAGGCAAAGTTTCCACTTGAACATTTCTCATATGACCCATATGCACGAATCCCGTGAAAAAGACAATCGTTAACGGGGTGCCGTAATCCTCGATGAATTTGCGGATGGGCCGCTTGAACATATGGCTGTCGCCAATCCAACCACAGAGTAAACCACTCATGAGTACAAGTAGAGCAACCATGATTGAGAGGTACGCTGACGTTTCGCCGGCCATTCCCCACTGTCTAGTTAGAACTTGGATCCCCTTTTGAAGATAAATAAAAGCGACGTAAAATCCAAAGATGTCGCAGGAGAACCGAGTCACATATGTCAAACCGTTGCACGAATTCGTGATTGCGAGGACCCAGTGCATAATAAGAGACCAACTGAATGGAATGTCAGTGATATTCGCTCCAGCAATAGAAAGCGTTGTCCCTAGCCACAGGGTGAACATACATCCCAATCCAGGCCATGAAGGCCAAATAATTCGTGCCTCTCGGGGTCATAATATCATATACCGTGTAATTAAATACCGTGATTGGACCTAGAAATAATCAGCATCACATTCCCTTGGCTAGTATCACTGTCGGATGGGTTATAAGACTCACCTGTAACTCCAACCATGACGAGCGGCTGGGCAGCAAAGACAGCAAATACAACGGCACCCAACACCGAGGCAAGCAGGACCTCGTTTACTCCGTAGCTCATATGAGTTTTCTCGAACATATCAAGTGAAAACGCAAGAGCAGGCAAGATACTGTCATCCTGGTAAGTTCTCTATCACGTTCAAATGACAGGGTTTGATCATGGCTTTAGAATAAGCGCTCAGGCTGCGAATTTCCTCTAGGCACGAGAAAAAGGGGGCAAGTGTTTAAAAGTTTGCCGTCTCCAGGAAGCAGAAAATATAGATATTCCATGGAGATATTTTTAGGAGAGAAAACCCCCATGGAAGAACTTCATGCAAGTAGGACATGCAGAAACAGAATTCGGAAAGATACCCCAAGAAAGAGAAAAGAGAAAAGGGAAGATTGTGCATTATCTGGGCCATACTTTGCAAAATACATATAAATCGTCGCCGGCACCACTCGATAATTCCACGCATCCTTCCAATCGCTCCAGTAGTAAGGCATCCTTTTCCTGATATCATTCTTCATTCCTTGGAAATAGTGAATTTTCCACCACTTATCCCCGGCTGTCTCAGTCGCAGTAGCTGACGCTGACTGCCTAGAACCAGGTCGACTAGGCTCCTGAGATGCACGTGGGATATTTGGCGAGTACGCGCGGGAACGAGATTGAAGAGAGGGCTTGCTAGGGGACTGCCGTGGCGTCCGGTGCGACGGGGCGGAGGAGCTTGTAGAGTGGAGATTGGCAGCTTTAGGGAGGGAGAATGCCCCATGGCCAGCAGTCTGTCCAGTGTCGGCCATTTCTAGTAACTATCTGTTGCGCTCTATGGAGAGAGATCAAACTATGCAGAGAGTCCTAGCCGAAAAGAAAGAGGCAGAAACTGGCAAAGTTTCTCTCTCGGGCTTGATCGCAGAATGTTCTTCGATGCGTGACATATACAAAGCACGAGAACGCCAACAGCTCGTCAATCGATCTCCTCTCCCCGCCGTTCATGGTAGTCTCACGACCCGTCTCATAGCAAACACGATCTTTGAACCCGTCGCAATCGGAATTACCTCCGGCCCGACGATCTGCGCCCGGCGGGGCCTCCGAGAACTAAACATCCAATGACGTCACGTCCCGATGATTCCACTTGCCGCCAGTGGCTTGGCATCTCCGCTCATTCCCGAGCCACAGAAGTCGCGTTCTTGCGGTTGACTGTGAGTGCTGCTGGGAGTCGGATGGATGAGCTATTACATATTCTTTTTTTTGTCGTGTGGTTTACACAGCATATGACCCGTTGCATGGGCCGCTGTGACACAGAGTGACCGAGATCTGTGCACCCGCACGTGGCCAACTCAATCTCGAGACCATCAAATTATCGCCCGAATGCTGTACAGAGTACGGAGTACGAAGTAGATAGTCAATGTTCTACAGCGGTGCAAGGACGCTTTTATAACACATACGAGAAACACATCTACATGACCTTGCTCAATCAAGAAATTCAAATTAATACAACTTCGAAATCGTTATTTAATGAATCTCAAGTACAAACATAGCTGACCTATAAAATGAGGAATTAGTACACAAAGAGACCCTAAAGAAGTCAGTGTTCATGGACATGTGGATCAATTTTTCTCTTTTCTTTTTTCGGCGTCGAGAATCACTCGCAAACAGTGGAAATACTCTTTTTGGTCATCGAAGCTAGCATATTAGATGATCACGAAAAATCACCGAAGGCGAACTGATTATGCTGGCGGTGGGGGCGGAGGGTGGTCACTCGGAGGCTATAATTATGTTAGTTATGTCTGTTACTTGTTAAAGATTTCAAAGGGAAAGGATGGCTTACAGGTGGTGGTGGGCCGTCAGCCGGAGGCGGTGGGGGCGGAGGGTTAGCTCCCGGGTACCCAGAAAACATGGCTCCCATTCCAGGAGGCGGCGGTTGAGAAATACCACTAAGTCCGGGAGGCGCACCCATAGCTTGAGCAGCAGGGAAACCAGGGAAGCCGTATCCGTACGCCGGTTGTCCACCAGGCGGGGCGGGAGGTGCTTGTTGCTGTTGCCATGGAGCGGCGGCACCAGGTGCGGCAGCGTAACCAGCGGAATGGGATCCGTATCCATAAGAATCACCGCCTCGGTCGGCTCGATCACCGCGATCACCGCGACCACCAGCAGCTGCCCATGGTGGCGCGGCACCGTGGTCACGTTGTCCTTGGTCGTCTCGGCGGTCATCACGACGTTGCCAAGGCGCAGGACCGCCAGTAGGGCCTCGCTGCCATGGTTTTAAATCACGCTGTTCGCCCGAATCGTATTCTCCGGGTCCAGCTTCAATACGTCGAGGCGCCTCGCCGTTGCCAGGAGGAGCAGCACCGCCCGATAGTTCCTGCATGAGTTGCTACAAAGAAGGTTAGAGTTTTGATCTACTTGCAACTGACAGAGATCTGAACTTACCTCCATCTCGCGGTCGACAGCATCTCCAACACCCTTGCGTATACTAGGGCCGTGGTTGCGCCAATCTGTGCCTCGCTGGCGATCAGGGCAATCCTTCGCCATATGACCAGCATTTCCGCATACGCGACAAATAATGTTGGCAGTGAAGTTGCGCTGCTCAGGACAGTCGTATTTGCGATGACCGATTTGACCGCCTATACAAATGTCAGAATATATGCAATAGAACCGGGAATTCGGGTGAACTTACAATTTTGGCAGGCTTGATTCTCATCATCACGCAACGTTCCGTTAAGGGCAGCGAGTTCACGGAGCTGATTTCTCTTAAGCTCGTTTTGACCTTCCGGAATGGACGCAGCCTTGGTATCATTTGTTAGATAAAGTGTTAACCAACAGGGGTAAATTTGGCAATGCTTACTGTTTCAATAATGTTATGAATCAACTTCTTCGCTTTGTTGACTTTCTCTTCGGTATCTGCCATGATTAAACAATGGAGGTCTTCTTCCTGGTTACTGGTGTGAGCCGCATCAGAGCGTCCCTTGCCTTCTTTCACGGATCCTTTTCCACGAATGGCAATTTTAGCTCCAGATTCTCCCTCCATTTTCTTCAAAGTGTTGCCTCGGGGTCCGATAAGTAAGCCAACTTTAAACCAGGTGAACCCTAGTGTTAGTATTCAGTATCATCAAGTTAATGTCATCATGCGGGGTTAGTAAAGAACTGGGGTAGCTGGAAATTCAGGGAAGCACGAATAGTAAGAGGAAATAGCTCGAGAATAAACTCCAGCATTTAAAATCAGAAAAGAAAGAAGCAAATGCAGGCAAATGGTTAGGAGTTAGAGGGTTAGTAATCATACTGAAGTTAATCTCTGGATAGTCGTTCACTGGGACGTAGACCTTCTCCTGTGTCTTGGTCGGACGCCTATAGTCAGAAGGCGGATGATAGTTAGGAATAACTTTCATGGCCTTCTCAATCAGCTTATGCCGTTCGTCTTCAAGACGTTTGCGATAACGGTTTTCCCTAGTGTTGACACGCCTGCCAAAATTATCGTACTGCGGAGCTGGTGAAGGAGACCTGCCGAGAGTGAGTTAGCTATGACCGACAGAGAGGAAACATAATTTGTTGAAGGAAATCACGTACCTATCACCATCCGCAGGCACAACATCGTTGATACGAAGCTTTTGACTGATCTCTTCAATACGAAGATGCAGTGTATATGCCTCTAGCTGTTCGTTGGTCATATTCGCCATGATCAGTGTTGGGAGACCCATGAGGCCCGCTGCTTTATTCTCTTGGGCATCTCCCCATCGGTTTCTCTTCTTCCGTTTCTTGGTTCCGTCGGTAGGAGGATCAGCTGTATAAATAACATATTAGATAGAACTCGTTGAAAATGGGGCGGATGAGTGTTCTGTACTCACCACGAACAGGGCTTCTCCCACGCTTCAACCCGGCATCTGGAGTGGCGGATACCGGCGTTGGCGTTTCGCTCATGTCCCCTTCATCGGCTCCAAATCGACGACGACCTAAAGGGATGTTGTTGGATCCAGTGATTCCTTGACCTCGCCAAGCCATGATGTCCAACTGCTAAAATGATGAGCAGACTGAGGTTAAACAAGTTGGAAAAAAAACAGTTGAAGATGAGAGAAAGACTGAGAAGCGGCAAGCTGTTGGAAGACAGATAGGAATCGATTATGTAATCCATCTTTTGCCCCCCGACTGCAAACCTTAAAATGCCAGCCATTCCTAATTTGGAACTGCAAAGTCATGTGACACATACCCTGCCCCGGGACGCCTGGGCATATATTATTCTTGGCACAATTGTGAGTCAGTCCTGCTGAGGTCAAGAGCGTCATAATACAAACACGGAGTTTGAGTGAGTATCAACCAAGGAGCTGTTTGAATCAGACTCTTTTCACTGCAATGGTACCTATGATCGAACTAGATGCTAGCTTCAATGGTTTGTTGAATACCCTGACACATATTCTCCAAATGATCCAGGACTTCAAACACCACCCGTCTTCATGCCTTCTGATAGCAGAGCCAAATTGATCACCGAGAAGGCCTCGCATAACTATGGTCCTGTGAAAACTCATTCTATTACATACCAGCACACCGCAGCGCTGTCCTCACTTTTTCGCGTCATCCTTCATCCCCGCCTGCACCCATGCCCTGCTTTCAGCGGCCTTCTTTTCCATCAACTCCTTATCCTTCAGCAGCTCCTTGATCGTATGCCTGGTGGGAACATGTCTTCCCTTCTCGACACCCTCACGCTGCAGCAATCTCTCCTCCCAGGCCTTGAGATGTGGGAAGTCGTCTATTTCAACGCCCGCCCATCCAGCCGACGCAACCCACCCCCAGTGAGCAATGTCAGCGATGGAAATGTGATCGCCAACCAGGTAGCCGGACTTGGATTCAGCGAGATGCTTGTCTAGCACGCCGTAGAGGCGGCGAGTTTCGTTGACATAGCGGGTGACGCCGTATTCGATGCGTTCGGGTGCGTACCGGGCGAAATGATTTGCTTGACCTGTATGTTGCTGTTAGCCCTATATTCTATATCCCCATAGTCAAACAAGAGAACAAAGTATAGGGAGCAACCGACCCTGCATAGGTCCAACCCCACCCATCTGAAAATGTAGCCAGTTATTCACCTCGTACGACTCTCTGCTTCCCACGGGATACGATATCTTGTGATCCTTATCGTACTGCTCAGCCAGGTATTGCAAGATGCTCCCAGACTCCCAGATGTTAATCTGCTTGCCATCGGAAAAGGTATCCGTGATGGCTGGAATGCGGCCGTTGGGGTTGATCTCTAGGAACCATGGCTCCTTCTGGGTATTGTCCTTGAGGTCGATGGCATGCACCTTGTACGGAATCCTGTATCATGGACGTTCGCAATTTCAGCTGATCAATTCACCTGCTAAAGTTCCTTAGAAAAGGTGAAGAAAGGACGTACCCTAGCTCCTCCAAGGCAATGGAAACCTTGATACCATTAGGCGTGTTGGTGGTGTATAGCGTGATATTCGGCCGTCTATCCGCCATTGTAGATATTTCTCGAGCTTGTATATGCCTGAGATTCTGTGAGAGTCGTTGAAACATTTACTAGACAAAAGGGACGATAGGACGAGGAGAGAAGCAGCTTGTTGCTTTATATAGCCATGTCGGCACAGTTCCGTCATACATCATCACCAAAGCCGGAGTCGGCTTACTCAACGCAAAGCAGAACATACTCCGCTTTTTTTTGAATTTATAATCCGCATGGGTTGTTGTATCTCGCCCTCTTTGCTGTTCACTAATCCGAGAATTGGTAATGGTCGTCTTTGAGTAATAAGCACGCTTCATGTCACTAAACAGCTGTTGCAATTGTAATCAATTCGGCCAAATCAAAATCACTTGTCTCTTTCCCATTGTCGCTGCCCAAAAGAAGGTGTTACGTTCTAAATCTTCTTCTCTAAATTTCGATAGGTGAGATACTATATACAGCCATTATAAAGAGCAAAGAAGGAAGAGCAGCAGAGGTACCCCATTTCTTCACGAATCTAACCTGTTATTATGCTATATGCAAGAAGCCTGACACCCAACTCCAAGTTTCGTAAGTGCGCAGATGCATATGTGACCCGGTGCTAAAGCATGTCAAGAATTAAAAGAGAGCAACAAGATGAATTTACCAAGTAAAGCATTCTTCTACAAAGTCAATATGCGTAGGAGATTGCCTCTCTCGGCACGCTTTTCGGACATCATCGCTCAAGCTTCCTGTACCGCAAACAAGAACTCCCATTGCGCCGATTTGGTTCTCTACTTCACCATCAAGTAGCGTCCCAATATCCGGTTTGCCCGGGAACATCTGCACTGTGGTGCTGGGGCTATGGGTTTCTTTCATATTCCGCGGCCTCGTGACGAACAACATAACCCGTAGTACTTCACGACGTCGTTCCATGCCCAAGATGCTAGTCATCCAGGGTCTTATCCACTCGAGGTGTTCAGGAGACTGGATAATCCAGACTAGGGTCACCCGCCGTGCGGCGACTATGCCATTGGCGAAACCAGAGACAAGATGGCGCACATACGGCATTTGATGCGTGATTCCAACACCAGCGGCGATCAGCACGACTGTTCCATATGAGTCAAGGACATGTTCTGTGCCGTAGGGCCCTTCAACCAGGGCACGAAGGGTGAGACGACCATCCGTTTTTCGAGAAGCGCGGTCGTACAGCTTGTCGGTCAGACCAGTCCTCCGCCGCACAAGCAACGAGATGTTCGATTTCCGGAGTGCGAGGACATCTTGTTGGGTGCTGACGAGGCCATTTTCATCAGTGGCCATCTCTTCAATGTCACTCCAAGCCGCAGTAAATGGGTGTGACATCCACAAGCCTAGCGCTGGCAGATAGAGATACAGATGTTGACCCGGTTTGAATGTCCATGGTCGAGCAATTTTCAGTGTGATTCGCATGGCGTCACCTGGCAGAGCTTCAACAGTCGCAGTCGTCCCTCCTTTGCCTAGGTTGAGATAAATCAACCGCATCAAACGAAAAGCCCTCTAGTTTTTCATTAGCCAGAGTTCAGCAGCATACAAACAGTTGTACAATACCTCAATAACCCATAAACTGATTGCACCAATCAGGTATGAATGCTGAAGATGGCAATTCTTTAGATGCTTCCACATGAATCCAAACAGAAGCGCAACAAACACAATGTGAAAATGTAGGAAAATTTCATAGAACGCATGTCGTATCGGTGATGGAGAATGGAGTAAGATCATGGCAAGCACAACAGTGGCCTTCGTATCAATCAGCTGCCATCCTCAATGTAAAATGGTGATGCCCCTTACAATTAATCCTGTTTTGATAATGTTGCTTTGCCTGAATGATGCTGTAACTGCAGCCCAGCCCACTAGATGTTTGGTTAGCAAATAGGAATATAGTACGTATTTGTTCGAATCGTCGACTCACAGGTATGAACTTGGTTAATCATCCATGTAATAACATGAGCGAGGGCCTCAACAGCCACAATTCGACCAAGCCAGCGGTGAAGAAGGTTCCACGTATCGAAAGAAATGTCCAGCAACTTGATCAAGGGGTTGTTTCTGCCAGCCATGATCACAAGAGGGATTAGGTTGACAACCGCCATTGTACCAGTTCGAGTTCGGATCGCGGTTAAAAGCTCCTCTTCGTTCGATCCGTATGGGATAGTAACACAGCATAACGTTATATTCATTCCAATGATCCCTGTCAGCAATGCAGTCTGGAAGCGGGTTGGGAGAGTTCCAAAATTTGTTGCGGATGACAATTGAAACTCGCGATTATGTCGAACGCGAGATAAGGGTGCGTATATAACGTGCTTTTTCAACCACGACCAACGCGAGTCCGAAGGAACAAAGTATTTCTGGGTGTCGTTGTTTAGATTCATTAAACGTCTGATGTGCGCAGAGGAACGAAAAACAGCTGCCCATATGAGAAAAAAGCAGAGGATACATCCTCCAACAAATATTGTCAATCTCCCAAACTTGTCGCTAAGAACGCTGATCTCTGGAGGACCTTTCCGTCCCCTTTGACTGCCACGGGTACTTTTCGAGGATAAAGAGCTCGCAGATTTACCGAAAAACGAATTTGGCTGCTCGTTTGCGTCGATAAGCGTAATCAACAGAAATAGTGGAATTTGCCCAAACATCGCGCCGACAAGTAGCACTCCGCTTCACCCCAAAGGAATTTGGGAGGAGCAGACCGGTAACTGATCTTTGCCCGATCGATAAAGGGTTTTGCGTAAAACTGTCGCTTGACGGAATGTTCTTCCTAAGCCAATTACAGGCTCAGCAGTCGGTAAAGCAGAAGACTGTTGGGATTTTTCGAGGTATGTGTAGAGAATTGAGCATGATTGAAATCACTCGAGTTGATCACAACATCGAGCATAGAAATGCGAAAACTGAGTTCTAAAATAAGAATGTTTTGCACCAGCACACACGCGGATTCCTGCGTTTCTAACAGTCTGCTTGGCCAGCGGAGAATGTCGTTTGCGTGTTGGCTACCGGCGCATAAAAGAGAAACAACCGATTTGTCTCTGGGGTTCGAAACGAAGACGATGAGTTCTGATAGAGCAGGGCAGTCTTTCTTAAAGATAAAAGGTTATAACATTCCGCGGAGCTTGATTTCAGTGGTCTTGTGTCAAACGACAAGGTCGGGCTTTTGATCGGGCTTTTCGTGAAAGTGCCGTATGTATTAGACACAAAAATCATGGATCTCCAACTCTATGGGTGGTGCAGAAATGAGAAGTACTCAAAGCAGCCGCTATTCACAGCTCCTTTGGAATAAATCCTTGTTTTAAAGTGGAACAAAAAAGGATAGGTGGAAGCGAAAGCGAGGATAGGCTTACTCAAATAAGTAAACGCCACTATTAAGGAAATATAAAAATAACATGAGCCGAGGGAGAGGAAATCCCTGGCTGGGGTGCCATGGTGATTGCAGTCATGAAGTATAAGTGGACTGCATATCAAACGGGCATTCAACAAAATACTCCAATTTGTGGTGATATTCCTACCGATCCCATGTGCAAAGAAGCAGGAGAAATGCGGCGTTTCTTATGACAGAGACTGGGTCATTCTGTTGTCTTCTTGTCGCTGCTCTCTCAGAGTTCTGATCTGTCTGAAGGCTCACAGCTGAAGTGATGCCGCCGTGTCTTCCCTGTCTGTCAAAACGGCTGCAGGGAAAGAACAGGGGTATATATGATGGAGTGTGAGCGAGAAGTCAACAGTCATCCCCAGAAGGCGCATGGCGTATCTGCAGTATGGAGCCAGGCACCGTGCCACCCATATATCGAACTGAGCCTTCCCCTGGAGCCCAGGAGATCTTCACTTGACTGTCTTGAAAGATAAACCGCGGAGGTTGACGTTGCCTAATTTCTATCGCAATACAGTTTGTCTCAACTCGAACGCTAATGCCTGTGCGTAATCAGACAAGAAACACTGGGAATCTTGTTTTTCTTGTTTCTTGGAGTTGCAAGAAGATTTGCATTTTGTGTGAGCGACTGGCCGAGTAAAGTCATGTTCATATTGTCGCCTCAACACGCAATGGATCCTTAGACCTTCGCAATCTGGAGGAGAGCAAAAACCATGCACGTCGTATCAAGAGAATTTTGCCCAAGGGATGAAGGCTACAGTTACTTCCGGACAGGGTCACAAAACACACACAACTCTCTCATCTCCTCTCAGGAGAGTATGGTAGAGAATATGCACACTTGTTAGTAACCCTAAGAGAAAGATCGCAGCCAACCTTTATCCACAAATGGGCTGGGATGTTGGCGGACAGCCCGGGACTCGAGAGACGCCCCGCAGTTTGTTTGAGGTGCCAGGGAAGGCAACAGATACAGTTCTCGGGTATCCTCATGGCAGCCACGACGTTAGGTGGCCTGTCAAGAGACAACACGATGAAACAACGCAGATTGACAAGACCAGAAAAAACGTGCAGGGTACGCGTGATCGGCGTCAGGGGGCAGTTCGGGCCGTGTTGACCTGATCGTCTCGAAACATGGGGGTTGCGGGGAAAGCTGCAACCCGTGAATCGAGCAAACTGGGCCGTGGATATAAGAACACACTATTCAAACATTGAACTTACCATAAAGTTAACTACCCCATGGGGGCGAGCATGGCATATATGTGACCATGATGCACCCCACAGCCTCAAGGGTATTCATAGCCAGGCCAATGCCACCCGGATGAATGTTAAGCGTTCAGTGTTCCTTCATCTTACGATCTTTGTAAACTTACCCGTTGCTTGTCTTGTCTTAGCTCCGGAAGGGCAACGACCCGCTCGAGTCTTGTAGGACTTGGCCATCAACAATAAGAAGATTTGCTCTATGCCATTTCTTGGATAGAGAATGGGAGAAACTTGCCTTACCGTACAGACCTTGTACAGTGAGAAATGGCTCCTGGTATCTCGCAAAAAACAAGAGTGGAGCATTTCTATTCCACCATGTGGAGAGCAGGATGCAGGAGCATGTCTGAGTGTAACTTCACTCTTAACGGCTGACAGGGAACCATGCAGGGCTTCGATTGACTGCCGGTCTCCGGAACGAAGACAGCAGCAACTACAGAGAATGAGAAAGGCATTTCTGCACCGCGATTCCTGATCTTGAAGAAGTGCCTGGCACTATGATACCCCAATACATCTGGTGCGTTTACGCTGTCAAGGTTGTATCTTTGCAAAGCAAAACATTGCCACCCAAAACGTAGGGCACGGATTCACTTTGCTTGTGTGGATGCTAGATGCTGCTTTCTGCTGTTCATGTTCATGTTCATGTTCATGTTAACATCTTGCTAGCTGATTTATACCTGCCTCAAAACAGAGACTTCACTTCAAGGCAGGCACTATGTCAAATAAGATTGTATATCCAATTAATCATACAAGATTAGGCGCTGGAAGGCGGCAAAGAATATCCTACTCCAAGCATGCTTAATAGAAATCTTCTAGCAAGCATAAGATGGGATGTCCAATTAAAAACAGAAATCCTGGGAATACGGTCGCTCTAGAAAGACCACCAAAAAATGGGTATCATGAAAAAGAAAAATGTTCAACCCTACAAATACCAAAGACGTGGTATAGCGCCAGAATCATGATCAAAGAATGCTCAGTTCATCTTCGCTGGAGCCAGCATCTGAGCGTGGAATCACTTTTAGTTGGTGTCTCTGGGTTGCGAGTCTAGCAGAAGAGCGGTGACGAACATGGTATTCAAGTGGTGATGTATGAGAATATGATTGTCGGTGTTTCTTGTCGCGAATGTGTTTATGAAGTGTTGGAGCACTAGCGGTGATAACATCTTCTTCCTCCTCAGCCGATGCTTCGGCGTCACTGTGTGCTTTTGAAATTGTCCCTGGGCTGCTTCCAAAATTGTTTTGAATCACCACTTCGAGATTAATGCATTTTCGCTGAACTGCCGGTGGTAACTCCACAGCAATAGCAACAGCAACAGCAACAGCCTTTGATAAGCCTTTGTTATATTTCTTCTCGTTTTCCTGTGCACGTTGGTTTCTCGTTACTCGGCCACGGGTTCGTTTGTTGGCCATGTGGTTATACCGGATGTTCCACATGTTACGGCTTCTTTTATACCATCCATACCCAGGAGATGCCGTATCAAATGGCGTCTCACTTTCTCCGTCGATCTCAAACTCGCTTTCATCTGAGTCAAGCTTCCTTTTTCGTTGCAGTGGTGGAGGTGAGAAGCTCGACGTGACGCTAGATTCGGACTGGGTATCAAAAGAGCCGACATCACTGTTATGCTCCCATACAGAACCACTGTCGCTCCCCGTCGTGGAAGATGTCTCAGCGTTCCCTCCTGTCAATCTTAACGGCTGATGTAAGGGTCTTGAATTCCCGCCGCTCGCACCATTGCGCTTCACACACGGTGTCCTGGCAACCCACTCCCCAATTCCGTCTTCCCATCTGAACCCAGCCGTCGCGACGCATAATGATGGAGTGAGAGGCTCAACCCCGTAGTCAAGTACGCCGAAATCAGAGCTGGCTACTATCTCTTGAATATCAGTGGCCCACGCATGATGTTCCTGTGAGCAAGTGTATTCAGCAAAGTCAAGTGCCATCTCTACTGCTACTTTGGCCAACGCAGCGCGAAATGCCGGATAACTTTCAAGATCCACTGACTCAAAAAGCCTTGTCAGGGGCTTGACCACGTCAAACCCATCGCCTCCCCGCCCCCTACCAAGACAGCGTGCCACCCGGAAAAAGAGTGACGAGAACCCAGTCAAAAGCTCTTTCCGATTGGAGCTGGCCCGGATAAAATCCTCAACACTGTTCAGGAATAGTGATGAGGAGCTCATCCCATTCCGCGTAGACTCGGGCAAACGCTCCAGATGCTCAAGCAGGTATTGCCCGATCAGAACGTATCCGATTCGAAGACGTTGGCTTTCAAAGCCAGCTTTTCTTCTGTCCGGCCTTTCTGTTTCAATATATCTCAGCACGAAAGTGGTAAGATGGGTAACAATGTGCCACACGGGAGAATCGGGGGCCGCTCTGCTCGCGAAACGGGCAGTGTGGACGGTATAAAGGGCTGTAAGTATGCTGCATATAGTATTATTTAACGCGTCAAGAACGGGTCCATTGTCGGTGTTTTCCTGGGGAAAACGTAAACTAGCCCGGCTTGGTTTTGAGACGGCGGATCTTCCAGTCTCCTCCTGGTAAGAATCACCAGGCAAATCTTCATCGGACCAAACTGGTCTCAGAGAGGCTTCAACGACGGCCATTAGGAACTTGGCTGAGGCTGCAGAATGCTCGTCATTTGATACCGTAGATTTGATTGCATCAACCAAGTATGATTTCATTGCATTTGTCGCCATCCATTCCACAGGTACGACGCCACGAACCAACAAAAAGGAAATCTCGCGAAAAATAACAGTCAAATTGCCGTTCCTCTTTATGTATACACTCAATGACCGAATATACCTTTCAGCAAAGAGCTCGCTATCCAAAGATTCGGGAGGCGGTATTGCCGGAATAACAGAGAGTGTGACGCCTAAGAACGTTTCAGCAGCGTCTTGTGCACGGATCTCAAGAGATTTCAAAACGAAAAGTTGGGCAACGCGCGGATGCACCCATCTCTTTTTGATAGTTTCGCAAACCAAATGAACGCCGTGGGCACGCACAAGCGCTCTCATGGGCCTCCAACCTTGATCCGACGAGGTATAAGTATTTTCTAAGTATGTGAAGATAAAATCCGCCACATTTGTATCTCCATCGTCATCCTCTTCTTCATCCAGGCGATTTCGCTCCTGAATAATATATTCTGATGTTTTGTTCAAAGCCATGGACAGCAACGAAGGGACGTGATTGGTTTTACGGGTATCCTGTTCTATCGCAGTAACTTTAAGGAATGTATCCAAAGCATAGACAATCGCGCCGATGATCGATAAGTACCCAATATCAAAGTGCGAATCCTTATCGGCGGGAGGCAGATCGATCGGGAGCCCGTTTGTAACGGGCTTGCTCTTTGGAAACGTGGAATGCACCGAGGGGGTTGACTCTTCTTCCGTTGTCTGAAACGTGCATTCACCAGCCTGATCTTGATCAACAGTTCTCCACTTCTTCCCTGAAATCAAGGGCGTTGCGATGGTGAACTCGCCAGGCTGTAAACTTTCCGCCTCGGGACTCCGCATCACAACCCTCGATCGACATCCCGCGCTTCCCCCAGAACTCCCCTTGCGACCGGAATATTTATGTTTCACCCGCTTGCGTACAGCGTTTCCCGGAACCCAGGTCGGGTCGTTCTTTGCAGCCTCCGACTCCGAGGCAAGGTAAGAACCACTTGCCCCACGACCACTCTTCTTGCGTCCGTATGAATCGTTCTCAAATACTCGGCGTACAAGCTCGTCAGGCTGGATGGGCGCCGTTTTGCAATATTTCTCGAGGCGCAGGATCGCGGAGGTCAAGGGTCGCAAGACGCGGTTGCACCATTTTGATGTTGCTGGCGGTATTGGTCTTGAACGACCGGAAGGAGGATTGGAACCCATCGTTTACCACGCAGAGTCAGCCCAAATATCCAAAAAAAATTTCCTCCTTTAAAACAATCGCGTCAACATCGGCCGCTGCTCGCTCTCCCGAGATCTGCGAAACCGCCTCGACAGGCAGCTCGAAGGCTCATGGGCGGTAAGATAACATTAGAAAAGATATTTAGATGAGCTAGATAAGCAATGACATGATAATTCTTGACTGTCCGCTATTAAATGCAGATATGCATGCTGTATAGCATATTGCTAGCACATTGTCGGTATGGTTGATGCCAGATGATGAAGAGGATGTTCCCAGAGAAGATAAACATCAACAATCAAACAGTGCAAACAACACGTGCGTTAGGGACTGTATTACGTAATTAGTTAGACTCGGGAATCGAAATGAAGCTGCACAGAAAGGGGAGACAATTTATCAAGATATTTACAGCCAAAACACATGGAAGGATGATGAGAACATCCTTAAGCTCGCAAATGATAATAATACACCATGGAAACATCTTGTCAGCCCTGTAGTAGATAGACAGTGTGCAAAGCAAAGAGGGAAAAGAAGAAATTGTCACAAGAAGACAAGAGCCAAGAAGAAACAAAAATCCAAATCCAAATCCTTATCATGCAGACTTTTGACATGTTCATACACAGGAAGAGTACAAGGCTGGATCATGACCGAGTAGAGTAGAGTATATACAATTCCAACATCCAAGCAGCTCCAGTCCTTCCAATCGGGGACGAGCAAAGATTTCCAAACATACACGGGCAGGTATCGCCTCAAAATCTTTTCAAAACTTTTCAGGCGTTGACTTCGGTGGTGAGAATTTGATCACCGTTGTGAAAAACGGAGATTATTGCGAGCCCGGATGAAAATTATGGCAGTAAACGGTTTGAGCTTTCGAAGCGGTTAAGAAGATGCCTTCAGGTTAGATTGCTTCGAACCGCGGAGTTTAGGATTGCGTGCAGCAGCGCGTTTCTTCTGTTTGGTGCGCGGTACACTGGATTCGCCGCCTTCAATGAATTTCAACAATTCATCAATGCTCCTAGGGTCTAGAGTTTGAGTGGCTCCAGCTTCGGTTGCACTAACCATTTCAGACGTGGTCTGCCCAACTTGAGGTTGAGGTTTGGTTCCAAGACGAGACGGCAGGTTGGCCAAACGGCGTCGGCGGGCCTGGATATCTTTGGCGTGCTTGGCGATATATACAGCATTTTGAGTGAGCTGTTCCAGCCAGCTTTCAGCCTCCTTAGTATTGCGATCTTCTGGACCAAGCTCATTTAAGAAGATGTTATATGCATCACGCATGCGGTTCACAGCTGCCTTGGAGTCCTGATCCAAGGCAAGAGCTTGCGCGAGCTGGAACAAAATGGTGGCAGTGTTGACGGACTGTCTTCCAAAGAGCTCCTCGCAAACGGCAAGAGATGCCTCAAACCATTTTCGAGAATCGGGATACAGCTTAAGATGCTGGAGCATAACCGCAGCATTGTTCATCGTCGTGATCGAGTCTGGATGGTTAAAGCCATAGATTATCTTCCACAGTTCTAAGGCATGTCGGATATACACCAAGGCAATTTTGGTGTTACCAGTGGCGTGCTCAAACAAACTGAGGTTAAGGTAGCTCAAAATGGCATCCGCAGAATCGACTCCCATGGTGCGTTCCGTGACGATAACAGCCTTTCGTGCAAGTTCCACTGCTGCATCTTTATCGTCTGATTGATAATAGAGCATGGAAAGCTGATGGTAGAGCTTGGCGACTTCAGGGTGCAAGATACCGTAGATTTGTTCGTGGAGTGAAAGAGATTCCAAAATCAGCTCCTGACCCAACTCTTTCTGGTTCTGCATCAGAGAAATGCGTCCCGCTTCGAGCGCCTCCTCGGCAAGTGCACTTCTGGGCGATGCGTCCTTGACAATAGGAACGATATTCAAGATATCGTCAGGGACGAAGGTGACAGCTGGGGCAGGGCTCCGAGCAACCCGTGGGGAAGCCTGGTCACCGCCCTTCTTCTTTTTCTTCTTACCGCCTTCCTCTGGAGTGCGACTACCATTGGCAGCAGGGGAATGCTCTTGGCTCTTAAGTTGTGACCGATCAAAGGCAAAGTTTTTGGCGCCAAGTTGCAGGCCGAGTCTAAGACAAATATCTCTGAGGAGTTGGAGACGTCTTATGGAGGCAGTCCAATCGTCATCAAGAGTGAAACGATAACGAATCTTGATTTGTTTCTCGATTTCCGCTTTGAGCGAAGTTGGTGTGACCTGTTCAAAGGAAAAATCACCATCGGGATAAATTTCGCGTAGAGATTCGTCTATATCGGGGCGAGGCTTAGAGTTGACTTCAGTTCCGAGTAGGCAGTTAAACAAATGAGCGAGGCAAGAAGTCGCAAATGGTGAAGGAAGGTTGCGGAGATAGCAATTAGCAACGTGTTTGAATGCACGAGCAACCATATCCTGGATCATGAGTGCATTCAGGGCATGAAGTCTGGCTCCTTTCTCCTTCGCCAATTCCGCAAGCTTTCCAAGGTATCTGATGTTGATACCACGCTTGTGGAGAAGCTGACTTAAGGATTGGCCGTCCATGGGGAACCCAACATCACCATCATGGAGATCTTGGATCAGTTCGGGCAACACCTTGGACCTCAAATAGTCACAGGCCTCGCGGACCACCTTCTCATCCTGTGCCCACTCTTCCTTTTCCTCTTCAGTCTGAGGTTCCTGGCCGCTGAAAACGTCGGGATTTAAAGCAAGCTTGAAGTCTGAAATATCCACTCGCTCCTGCTCCGGCGTAGTGGTTTCTTTCTTTTCGGATTCGGTAATTTCGGATTCACCAGCCGCTTCTCCGTTTGCTTTAATTGCTTCGGCTTTCTCCTCGGCTTTCTCCTCGGCTTCTCTCTTCGTCCTTCGACGCTTTTCAACTTCCTCTTTGACGTATTGGCCCATTTTGAATCTCCAATAAGACTCGACCAATTCCAATCGAAGAACGGACATCCGGTGCGGGTAGGGTTCGTATTTATCGGAATCTTCAGCCCACAGAACATCCAAAGGAGTGATGCGGTACAAATCCAAAACGTATTTACGGCCGTCTGTGCCAAGAAGACCCTTCGTTTCGACGCTACACTCCAATTCATGCCTGTTGCCTTCTTTGTCCCAGACGGCATGTTTCTTCACGCGCAATGACTTGGAGAGCTTCTCGAAAACAGGAACAAAAGACTCATGCTTCGCGATCACGTCTTTGCCGTCAACACCACCATAGTCAATCTGATGCTCGCCTGGCTCCCGCTGTTTGAAGATACCGGGGACAATGCTCTGACCAACGACGCGCTTCCCAAGATAATCAATTACAATGGTGCCTGGAGTAAAAAGACCTGGAATATCAAGCTGGTTGACAGCTTTGACACCCATTACATCCTTGGCCACAGCGACGCGAGCAGCTTCATCACCGCCTTCGGATGTGAATGTGCCAACCCCGTCGGCCCCAAAAGAGAAGAATATATTATTATAGACGAAAATCTGGGCGTCTCTACCCTCGGTGGGATTCAAGGGAGCCACTTCGCCACGGGCAACCAGCACCGCTCCGCGAGCCGCTGCATCATTGTAATCCGCGAACAATTTGGAAGTCAATCTTTCCCTGAAAACTCTATCTTGCACGGTATCACGAGGAAGCTCTCGCGTGGTCTGGAATTCTTCGTTCCAATCCCTGAGAGTTTCGGAATTGTCTACACCAGCAATTAAGTAATTTTCTTGTGGTCTGGTAATGTCCGACTGATGAGCGGTCGCGGAGCTCGCTGTGGGAGGCACGAGCCACGGATTATGCGGTATTGAGTTCTGGAACGGGAATGTGGTCAACAGATCCTTTTTGTTATTTGCCTCCTGCAGGGCCTTGAAAGCGCTGTCAAAGGAAGGAGAAATAAGAGATATTAAAGTTAGCAACGAATGCGCGTTACAGTTCTTGGGTGCCGTTCGGGGGAACGGATCGAACTTGGTATTAGAGCATTTGTTGACAAAGAATCCGGAGACGTGAGACGTGATTTGAAATTGTTCGCCCTCGTTTGTCGTGACTTGGAGATAGAGTAGATGGCCTCTCTGGCGAAGATGGTAGGGTGGAGGGTTCCAAGGTGAGAGAGAGACAGATTTGATAGTTTTCGGTAATGGAGCCTGCTTTCTCGGAAGCACTGTTCGGAGGTCCGCCGGGCCAGTGACCTCGTAGCCGACGAGAGCATGCTCCGCGCCAGAATTGTCGGAATTCGTTTCTGAGGGAATATCATCCGACAACTTTTCGCCGGCAGCGACAGAATCATGGAGCGATAAACCAGCACAGATTCCGTGCAGATTGTCAACCCGATCTCCAGCAGCGCCAATCAATTCCCGGATCCTCACGACGTGCATTCGGGCCTCCTTCTCTGTATAGGGATCCTCCACCAGAACTATTTCGGCTTCGGGTTTAAGATCCTTGACCTCGGAAAGCTCGACAAAGTCGTTTATCCTCTCTCCGTTATGTTCCAAGTGAAAGCTGGTATACTGGAAAGTCCCGGGCAGCTCCACGATCGATTGCCGCACATCTTGGACTTGCTCCTGGTTCGATACCTGTACAAAAAGAGGTCAGTTGCAATTTCCAAAACTTAGAAAATGGCCAGACTAACCATAACCTGGATCTTGTAAGGGTCGTGCGGCAATTTCACAGCAATCTGGAAGAGTCCTGGCGCTTCTATCCAAGAAAAAAAGAATCAGGTCAGATCTAGGCTTTCCAGGACAATTGAGTTCTTCGGCGCATGCATACCTCCTCCATTCTGGTCATTTTCTCCTTCCGCATGATTCCCATTTGGAACTTGGGTCACCTCAGTTGAGGTATTTCCGTCCGACACCTCTGTCGAGGGCGGTCAGCAAAGCGTTCACCGTATTAAAAAGAGGCAAAGGCGGTCAATTGGGCCATGCCGAAGGAAAAAGAACATACCTTTTGGGTGTTCAGTGGTTCCATTTTGCTGCTCCATTGGGACAATTCGTTTCGAGAATGAAAGAATTAGAAGCTATTAACACACAGCTGTTTGGCTCGAAATTGATGCAGAAGTAAGGTTCCCTTTCGAGTGTCCACGGATGGCAGACGAGTTCAACACTGAGATTGAAGTTAAATCATATAGTACAAATTGCAAATATAAACATTTAAAAGAAGAATTCAAAAAGGTATATCAATAATCGGTCAATTTGAAGCAAAACCATCCGACGTAAAAAATATGATTGTTGCTTTGAATTCCTGGCCAGAAAAGAAGGGAAATCTGGATGATCTCCGGGGAGAAAATTTTACGGAACCGGATTTTCTTTTCCAACGGGCTTAGTCACCGCCTGGGCGAATGGGGATCTCTCGGCTGAAGAAACGACCCGCCGAGGACGCCGAAACAAACTTTGGGTCGGGACGGTGAAGCCGGCTGGGAGGGAGAGACGAAGAGACAGAGAAGACGAGAAGACGAAGAGAGATGCACTGAGAGAGGAAGCAGACGGGGCTCGGTGGGCTTTTTCAATTGCTCCTTGGGCAACTGGCCAGTTCTACCGTTATTTGTCCTCAACTCTGCCGGACAAGTTGTGGCAGTCATGTGGGCATGTCGTTCAGAGCGACATATATACAGAGTAGTATCGGATCGGCCCTCTCTTGATAACCTCTTTAACGGCCTACGAACTAGCCATCCCGCGTATAAACGGTGCAGCAGAAGATCACTCTAACCTGGTCACTGGGGTTGCAGTGTCCCTTTCTCATTATTCTGTTTGGGCTTCTAGACTTTCAGACTCAATGTGCAAGCCAACTAGGCTCGTTTACCAGCCTAATTGCTATAGGATTTGGAGTAGTTAGAGGCAATAGGATACGGCAGCTAAAGCAATTGTAAACGGACTTTTTGAGATAGTTTCTAGATTGTCATGCAAGCTAGCGTTGCTCGGAAGACTTGGAGCTTCACCACAACCGAAAAATCCAGAAATACGAGTTAAATCAACTAATCCTTCGAAGAATGAATAGATGCCCCGGAAACGTGGCCAGTACAGCAAGGAAACTTTTTTGCTGCTACATTAGCACGTCTCAAGTCTCATGGAGGTGAGGTATGGTCAGCGGGTAACCACCCTTGCCAAGGTCGAGGAACAATCCCTGCTTCGGTAAGATTGCAGAGGGCAAGGATACGGATCATTGACGAATCGATTGGGCAGGATAACTCATCACCCGGCCAGGGGAGATAGAATTCGCTTGCCGCGCACTTAAACATGCATACCACCGCTCATGCTCCATGCATTTGTGGAGACGGAAATGCGACGATTGCTGAGCTCGCCTTCAGAAGGCAGAAGCCAAGGCGTTAAGGAGCCTCACTCAGCAATCCCAGTTGCTCTCTGAAGAGCAGATTATCATAAATCGTTTGTCTGCCGTCTTTGAGCCATCCATTGTTGACTGCCAGGTAGTTATGCTGCTGAAGATGTTGGGGGCAGGCGATGAGGCCGCCTAAACTGGGTCCGGAGTTAGCTCCGATCGTAGCTCAGAAAGTTAATAGTTCACTAACACAACTAGTTATCAGCCACACGCGAGATCGAGATGCGAATGTGGCACAGCTGGAGTGGCTGCCAACTTCGAAACAACCCTTCGTGTCAATCAAAGCTTCAAATCACGAAACCACCATGTTCCTTTGAAACATAGCAGCAGTCTCTCAGTATAGTCGCTCTTTTTTAAATCTTCTATCTTTTTCTTCGTTTCTTGTTGGTTATATTACTTTTTTTGCCAACGTTTTATGGGGTCCAGTCCCCTTGATACCCTCAATTCTTATCGGATTAGATACCAGCTTCATTACAGTATTCAGCCCATGTTCAAAGGTCCATTATGCTATTGGGGCTGCTACGCACGCGAGTTGTCTTTAACCTGAGAAGAAGTTCCATCCAGCCTGGTTATGCACCGTGGGCAGTGACCCGGATTCGCCAATATGGCTCCCAAGATTTCAACCCTGGCGGCCCTCCACAACCGGGCCAGGAGACACCAGATGGATCGGAAAATGAATCCAAGAGAGATGATCCTACTATGAAATCCACCGCTCTCAGGATGTTTGAGTCTGCTGCAACAACATTCGCTTCAATTGCGGTACTAGGGTAAGGACATTTGTCGAATGAACCGGATACTATATATCTTCTGACTTTGCTATTCTCAGTCTTGCCGGGTTTTCCTACTACAAGTACTATAAATATTTAGTACTTAAGAAGATGGATAATGCGTTCAATCCCGGAGATCCTGTTCTGGAAGTCGCTGGTGTAGCCCCGTCAATGGGAACCGAAGGGAGCGACACGGAGCATTGGATTCAACGCGAGGAGCAACAAAAGGTTGATCAAATTGTCAACGGGACCATCCGAGGTCGTTATTTTCTCTTAATAGGGGAGAAGGGAACTGGAAAGACTTCTATGATACTTGATGCAATGCGAAAAATTGATGGCGCTGGGGTCGCCATGTTTGAAGCACATGCTGATCTTGAAATCTTTCGAATTCGACTCGGAAAGGCGTTGGATTTTGAGTTCCATGAAGAGTATGTTTATTCGCCAGGACGCTATCCCTTTTTTCTGAATACTAAGGTCCCCTTGCTGCCATCAGCTACATAGGCAGTCTTTTCAGTATTCGAGGACCGCGTGATACGACTGCGCTGCTCGATATTGAAAGAGCTCTGAACAAAATGGAGAAGGTTGCACTACAGCGCAGGAAAACGAGTAAAACGCCGTTGATTCTAATAATTAATAGCACTCATTTAGTCAGTGACGACGACGATGGGCGCGATCTCCTGGAGATGCTGCAACAGCGAGCCGAGCAATGGGCTGCAAGTAATCTTGTGACAATGCGTACGTTCTGAGGTAGTCCTTTTGAGAAATGATCTAACATCGCACAGTTTTCAACAGCGACGATTACTGGGTTTATGAGCGTCTCAAGCGCTATGCTTCTCGAATGGAAGTTATTCCTGTTCCAGACCTCCCGAAAAGTAAAGCAATGAGAGCACTTTACCAGTTCCGTGCAAAATATCGCAATGAAGATACCCCAATAGAGATATTGGAAGAAGTGTACAACAAGCTCGGTGGGCGACTGACTTTCCTGACCCGAGTTGCCAAGGCTCCGGATATGAACGCGGCAGCAGACACTATATGCCAAGCTGAGAAAACGTGGTTTCTAAACAAATGCTGGATTCTGGGAAAGGAAATGGATGACGATGTTATGGATGAGCAAAAGTATTCGGTACGTAATCCACGCGTCCTGGTTCACGCGTACAGTTATCCTGACCGATCAACTAGTCTGCTGCAATGGTGCTTGCCAAAGCTCTGGTTGATCTTGAAGGGGAGATGGAGTTCACCTATGATCCTGAGGAGGGCCATATCCTCCCCGAACTACCGCTCCATAAAGCACGCCAAGTGATGACCAGAGCTGATTTCATCCAAAGCTATGACCATGACAATATATTTACCATTGACTCACGGGCGATGGTGCGCGCTGATTCCGTGCCCATGCAGCGTGCGTTTCGAGAGATATGCGCAGAGCCTGGATTTGATGATTACCTCGAAGCCACGTTGGATCGGATCTCTGATATCGAAAGCTTAGGTAGAACTCGCGAGGTTACTGTGAAGGACTTTTGGCATAATGGCAAATTCAAAGCCGTCATGCGTGATCGCAAGGGCAGAGAAACAGGCACATTGGAGATTGGTGTGGTTAAGCCAGAAAAGGATGATGACGAAGATGATGGTGACTGATTTTATGCTGCTTCGCTGCAATGCTCCCCCTGCTTTGGCCTCTCATTTGGCTTTCTTTTCTTTTACTTTCACTCTTATTTATTTTTATGTTGCGGCTGGTCTTGCTCACTGTTAATGAATTTAATATGACATTCTGAAGCCTTGGATATATTGATACGAAAGCAACTGTATCCGGGATGGCAAGGCAGTGTTGGCCTCCTATGGTGTCCCAGCTGTTAGACAACACAGCATGCACCGTACTAAAGGATAACATCCCTTCCCTCTTTCCAGAGCTGATTTTGTGGCAAAGAGCCTGAGCACGTGACCCCCTGCCGCGAGCTGCTTTTACATAATCAAGAGCTCCAAATAGGCTCAGCCAATGAGAATGTGTTAACTGAGGATAGTGACATCACTCCCTTCCGACTCAATCCCTCGTCAACCAAAACAAGACCCAGCAGCTACCAACAACAGACCACGCTCCCATACCTACCCATATACACGGTAATGGACAGGCGCTGCCTCGAGTGCTTCAGTCAATTTATTGCTTCTTAATTCTGTTCATTAACACATCAATCTCTTCATCTCCCGCATCCCTGCCTAAATGGACCAGAATCAAACAATCATGGGCCGAAGATCAGCTACAGCAACGTCCACCACGGGGCCCAGTCCCCGAAGACGCAAGGTTGCCACTGAAGTTGTTATACGACCGCAGGTAGAACGCCCAACGGAGTCTTGCGCGCGTTCTCTTGTGAATTTCGTAGCTGTGACGCTTAGCAGCCTTGCGCTTAGCACGCTACTTTTCTCGCTGAGCGTGCCGATCACCCAGGGAGATCTTGCATGGACGAGTAGGCACCTGAATTCGTGGGTGTATGTTGCCGCACTGTTGGGATGGCGAGTGCTAGAGATTGGAGCGGCGTGGGTCATGAAATACGATGGTCAGTTCGTTGCTGCTCTTTGGTCTTTTGCCGTTGCGTTCCAAGATTGTCACGCGTGAGCGATCAATGAATGCTAATACAAATCACAACCACAGCTCGAGACGTTGCCAGCTTCGTCGGACTCATCAATCTTCCCACCTACGTCCTCCTCTATAGCTTCTACGGCCTTCGACCGACCACCATCCTCACCGTCGCCGCAATAAACATACTCTCCACTACTTTACCATTTCTGTACTTTCGGCGCACCAACGTGGTCCACTCCCTCCACACATCATTCGAACGTCCCATGCTCACCGACCGTCCAACCGCAATGTACACCACGTTCATCCCCACCGCTATCTACACAGTCGCTCTCTACCTCAGCTTCGCGACCTGGCTACCATCCTTCCTCGTCCGCCACTTCGACGGCCTTCCCAGCATCGAAGCCGCGCACGAGGGCGCCAAAGGGCTCATACCCATGTTCATCGGCCTCTTACCCGCCGGCATCGCAGCGCGAGATTTCCTATTCGTGAGCTCCGGCGGCCAGCCGTACGCAGAGGACTACGGTCCCAAGTACGAAGAGCGCGATGGGGAACTGTTCATAACGTCCTTGTACCGAAAGTACTGGGTGACCTTGTCCGCAAAGACGAGGACGTTGATCGCGCGAACAGCCCTGTTGGCGACGATGGTGTTTTCCAACACGGTCGTGCAGCTTGTTGGCACGATCAATGGTGTCGAGACGAAGGGAGCAGCGGGGTGGGCGTCGGTTTGGATGGCGGCTAGCGTTGTTAGTGGGCTGGTGTATGGCTGGATTGAGGCTGCTGATGGCTTGGATATTGATTCCAGGGTGTCGCGGACATACAGTAATCCGCCGGAGATCTCGCATGTGGCAATCTAGTTGCGAGTACGTGGGGCGAGACTTGTTTGCTCCAACGTCCTGGCTTCGAAGATTTTTTGCATCGATTATTACCGTTATCTTACAACTCGGGAGTCCAGCCTTGTCTTTTGAGAGCTCGTGGGGGGGGAGGAGGGGAGCATGGGTCTAACGTGACACTGCTGAAAAAAAAATTATTCACCCCTTCCTAGTAAAGGCCTCGGAGTGTGTCCGATGGGACCAAAGTTTTCCTGGTTTCACTTTTGGCCATATCTGTTTTTAGTATTTCTGTGCGTTGATTCTAAAACTTTGTGAATTATGTACAATGGGAGTTCCGCGCAGTTCCCAACTCAGGCCACTTGGGTCATGGGGAGGAGGAGGGGGGACAACGGAAAAGTGACTCTGGATATTGGCTACTACCGCCACTGTTGTTTGTCTGCTGTTGCATTTTGTATTTGTGATTTCTTATTTAATTTTCTTGTGTTCTTTGAGTAGTTTCTGGATTATGTTTTTATGTTGTTTGGCGAAGGGTGGGTATAATTTTCGTTGCCTGGAGAAATGCATGTTACATCCCATAATCTATTTGGCTTCAGCAAGATTGACTTTTGATAAAAGCAACATGGACCATGCTGCAACTCTTTTTGATATTTTGAGCATAAATGCTCTTTCTCTAACTTGTGGTGCACAATTTCATGGCAGACATGATGGCAGTGACGTAGTTCTTACTTCACCTCTTGACAGGCAGATGCAGATGTGTAGTCAGAGGAACATCAGACGAAAAAAACCCAAGAGCCCCTGTTACCATGAGAGAAACCATATAGGTTGATCAACCATGAACATATCATTCAAGTCATCAGCTCTTTCTACCCTTGACGCACAGGATAAAGGCCCTAATAAACCAAACTGATGCAAGTGGGGGAAAAGGGAAAAAAGGAAAAAGGAGACACAGGCAGTAGAGACCCCCCCATTGATACATGCGACGAAAACAGAGTGGTCACAAAACATGAAAAAGTGGGCAAATCAACAAGCACAACCTTCCTTTGCCGTAGCTGCGCCGCGGTCTCGAAGATTGACTCGCGTATCCTCCCCTGGTCTTCCGGCTCCCAAGGCACTGTGGCCTGCACCTGCACCACCAGCTCCTGCTCCTCTCGAGCTCTTGAGGCTGGTTTCTGGAATGGCATTCGCGATCGCGGTGAATACCTCTGCGACATTTACGCCCGTTTTCGCGCTAGTTTCGAAGAATAGAAGACTCTCATCGTCTGCGTATGAACTGGCTTCCTGTGTAGAGATCTTTCTTGCGTCACCGGCTGCCATGTCTTCTTCTTCTTCTTCCCCTCCACTCTCGCCTTCATCATCACCTAATGGCGTTGATGATCCATTTGCACCAGTCGTATCCCTAGCCGATTCAGCACCCTCTCCATTACCATCATTTGTAAGATCCAATTTGTTGCCGACCAACGCAATGACTATTCCGGGACTTGCCTGCCGTTGAAGTTCGGCTACCCAGTGTTTGGCTTTTGTGAGGGAGGACGGTTTGGTGAGATCGTAGACGACGAGGGCAGCCTGTGCATTTCGGTAGTACATCGGGGCAAGGGAAGCAAACCGCTCCTGGCCCGCGGTATCCCATATCTCAAACTTGATCGTACGCGTGGGCAGAGAACACTTCTGAGTCAAAAAAGCAGCTATACGAGGGCGAGAGATAATCGAACGTTAGAAAATTGCAAAATATGCGCGCGAGGAGGAGAAGGGGGAAGGGCGGGGGTGAAGGTGAAGGTGGCATAGCACACATACCGCCTATAGTGGGCTCCTTGTTCTCTTGAAAGTCATTGTTGACGAATCGAAGGACAAGCGAGGACTAGGGTCATGTCTCAGTGTCAGTAAAGGGGGTTCTTTGCCCATACTTGTGTTGATTATTGGGACGTACCTTTCCAACAGCAGCTTCTCCAAGCAGAACGAGCTTGACGCTGCTACTTGGTTTCGGACCAGGTGTCGCAGTGGGATCTGACATTGTCTTTGCTGGCAAAAGGGACACACCGAGCCGTTGAACAAGGACAAGAAATAAGATTCAGCAGGGCCCGGGTTTCTTGGTTGAAGGGTGCTGGGTTGAATGGATCCTAGTTGTTGAAATTGCGAACACCGCTACGTTCAAAGAGAGGAGTCGGTAGAAGTAAAGGAGAGAAGGGTGGTAAGGGTTAGTATAAAAACAACAGAAGCTTGGTCAGAGACAACAAGAAAACGATGGTATAAAAGCGAAGGACCCTTTGCTGTTTTTTTCTGCAAATCTCCGGCTTTACAGGACCCCCCAAGAATTACATAAAAAATTATAAAGATATGAAGGATGCGTGATGCTTGACGAGAAGGAGATCTCGGGCCAGAAAGAGACTGCCTGGAGGTTGATTATGGGCGAGAAGGCGTGGAGGTGCAGGTTGGCCGCCGACTGCTGGAGCTTGGCCGGATCGGGACTAGCATAGCCGCTCCCTGGGGTGATGACGACGGTCGTCCAAAATGTGACATCACGTGAATCACGGTGTAGCCAGACTAAAGGATCTGGGAGGAGCAACCTGGATGTTCTGCGAGGGCCTGGGCTGGTTAGAATCCTCCAGGCTTATCAGGGAGTGGCGTGCTGATGGTACCATAAAGGCATATGGCTTCTCTAGGATGACCGTTCTACGAACACCCTTGCCGGAAGGTCTTGTTTTGGCGGTTCTGAAACAGTTGTGCCTGGGTGTAAGACTCATCCCCCCCCAGCAAAGATTTTTCAATGAACGGAGAGTGGTTAGATTAGGAATTACTGATGCTACCAGAAAAAAACGGATTCAAAAGCAGGCAGCCACATTGTCATTACTACCAAAGTGCAAGCCCGAAAAAACACTGCAAAAGCAACCCGTATGACAAAAGGAAAAGGGGGGAATATAGTAAAAAGGGAGAATTCTACCTTAAGGGACATGAGGAGATCCTGCTCCGAAATTTCAAATCGTCAATGCGTATCTTTCAAATTTCACACACACACACACACAAAAAAAAAGGCCCAACAACAAGATGGAAACAAAAAAAAGACACAAAGCAGAATACCGAGGCACCAACACCTCACCCGAAATAGGCTGGAGACGACGATAAAATGAGCGGTTCCCGGCGCCTGTTTGATGATTTGCCCACACCCACATTGCTAAGCAGTGTTGTACAGAACATAGAGCACAAGACAGGATTAAATAAGAATCGCTTTAAATGCGGGCGAGGAAAGAAAAAAAGGAAAAATTGTATAGAACACAAGAGCAAGAAGGGAAGGTGACTGCGAAGCCAGAAGGAAATCTAATGTTTTTGCTGAAATATGCCGCCCATCAAAGGAAAAAATGAGAGAAAACAAGACAACCAACCCCAACCGTCTATGTTTTGATAACGCCGAAATAAAAAACCAAATGTGTCATTCTGGTATCACAAAGAGACAAAGGTAGCGAGGAAATCGAGATACGGTCGTTCGATGAAAGATGCACGAAGAGTTGTTGAGACGAGACCCAACACGAGGGACAGGCGAGGATACGGATAGGACTCGAAGCAGGTTATTAGTAAGATGTATCAAGCATGTTGGCAAAGTATTAAGCGTGAGAAGCCAGGCGGTGCGACTCCTGGCTCTGGAACGCAAGGAATTTCTGACGCAAAATTGTCGACAGCGCTGACGAAGAAAGCACCGGCAAAATGGAAAAAAAAGGGGACGGCGCGCATGGTTCGACCAATTGCGTTTCGTCCGGTAATGTTGAAAGATTGTTTCTCTGCGGTTTGTGCCGCATCAAAGGAAGGCGTCGAAGGTGAAATGTTGAAGATTAACAGATATAAAAGGGGATATCTTGAGCTTGAAATCGAATCTCCCGACTACCGTGGCTTCGGTGGCTGTTGCGGCTTCGGCACTCCAGTCGTATCGTACGCTCCACGCCCCATGTTTGTGGCCGAGAAATCTCTGAGTATCATGACAGATATCGAACAACTATCCGAAATCAGCGTGTGGCTCGAAGACTCCATGGTTTTGGATATATGGGGGTTGGATGTATGGGGGATGTGGATTTAAAACTGAACGATGTTCGCAATGGAAGCACTTACTTATACGAAATGCAGTGCACTGAAGGCACAATGAAAACGATAGCAGACTAATCTGCCGCAGACTGAGAGCGAGAGGTGACTAAACCCGGGCGTAGATGTGCGGGTAGTAGCAGATACCGATCCGGGCGGGATGGTCAATGGACGGGACGGCGGGCAGTGTTATGCTTCTTTCTTCTTCGTTGGTAACGAGTGTTTGAAGATCCCGATGCAGAGAGGATCTTGTTCTTCTCTGGTGTGTATAACCGCCCGACAAGGATTGAAGCTGAACCGAGGCACTGGCAGTGCAAGCTGGGGGGGAGGAGACAGTTGGGTCTGATCACAGGGTGTTGCGGCGGGTTTAGATAAAAAGTCAGACAGAAGTAAGGAGCGAGGAATGAGGAACCAGCTTCAAGGCCTAAGGAGGGAGATGCCAACGGACAGTGAACCACAAGTATATCAAGGGAAAGGGAAGAGAGAGAGAAAAGTGTCAACCGAGCCAGGCGGGAGGGCAGCGAGCAAGTATTAATACTATCAGCACTAGTCGCGAGTCCATACGAAACAGCAATCTTGTTAGAATCACCCCCCTACCCTGGCCTCAGACAACTAGAATAATTTTTACCTTTTTTTTATTTTACACCAATTCTTTTTTTTTTTTTTCACTTTACCTGTCAATTATTCTAGTTGGGTTAGGGATCGCGGGTCTTCTTTGTGCCTGGATGGTATTATTCTTGGAAAAGGAAAGAAAAAAGGAAAAAGGGAACGATGTGGATACCTGCCGTTGGAGTCTAATTACCGTTAGTGGCCTGTAACGCCTCCAATGATGTCCTGATTTCTCCGTAGTAGTTTGATTTTGTATTTGAATTGTTTTTTTGTCCTCTTTTATTTATTGCTTTTCTTTTGGTATCAAGCATGTATGTATGTACATACGTTCTTTTGTCGGGATTGTGACAGCTCCTATGGAGTACATGTATGATGTATGATGGATGGTATGTACATACGTTCCTGCTATTGCTGCACTCTGGACTTGCTGGTAGCTCTCTCCCCCCAGGGCCTGTCCTGTGCCTCGTACAGTATGCACGTACACCATATATGCAACCATTCCAGACAACCGAACAAAAAAGCATTTCTTTGATTGGAATCCCTCCCAGATAAGGTTTTAAACAAATAGGCGCACTGCATCCCGCCTTGCGAGAAAAAGACGTTATGCAGCCTTGAATAAGCACTTTTCTTTTACGGAGTGCATTTTACAGAAAGAAAAAGCGGATAGCCAGCCGAAACAAAGTCAGTAATTAGTAACTCGCAGATAGCCAATGGAAAAAATTCTCATGACTATTTTATTTTTTCTGATATCGTCCCCATCCAATTGATATGATAATTAGTGATAGCACGCAGGCTTTCAATAGTGAATCTGACTCAGCTGTGGGTGGATTTTTCTAGCTTGTTTTCTAGGCTCTTCCACCACTGGGTGGATCCCCCGATGGGATGGGAGCGCTAGCCCTGTGTTTCAGGGTTTGCCTGCCTCGTAGCCAGGGGGTTCTTCAACTTGTAACAAAGTTGTTAGGGCTGGTTGGGGGGGACAGTCTCAGTACAACAGAGAAAGTAACATTACGGAAAGATGGGTATGTGGTATCCATGGATCTCAGATGATTGCTTGAGATGAGAATACACACACACACACACACACCACATAACTAACATGCAGGACAAAGCCAGTCCCTTCTTTTTTATTTTCTCTCTTCTTTGTTGGTTTATAAATCCTCATTCCCCGGCCAGCTGGTATCTGGGAGTGTGTGTGCGTGTTGCCCACTAGTAAAATTGAATCCTACCCACCCATGTTTAGGACCGTCACTTTACGGGTAACTAAAAAGATCATATGGAAAGAAGGGAAAAGAAAGAAAAAATCATGCCATATCGACCTTCCAGATATTGATGGGCAAATCCTCTCTCTCTCTCTCTCTCTCTCTCTCCTCGTTACATATATAAACTTCGGCGTCAAACTCCAAGAGGGAATCTCTGGTATCGATGGAACGGGTCGCTGATCTACAAGAAAATAAGTTGTTCCTGCGTCACAAGAGGCGGGTCGCTTTTGCTTGGGGGGAATCCACTGATTGACTTGGGACTTTTGCACTGGCGGGAAGAGAGCAAACAGGCCTGGGCGGGTGCAGGAAAAGCGTTGAGCTGCGGTATTCCTTCAAGAAAGAAATCCAGTTCATTTTATTGTTTGTTTTGGTTCTTTATTAATATTATAACTTCTCACCTTCGTATTTTGAACCGAAAAAGAAAAGAAAGAAAAAAAAAGGACCTCTTCTGCAAAGAAGCGGCAGCTAGCCACGGAACGCACTTGCACCAACGGATACCTCCCGCTGGCCTAGGTATACCTTTTTTTTTTTTCTTTCCCCTTTTTCCCTGATCGCGAATCACAGTCAGGATCTGAAGCTAGAAGTGTGTATGAACCGAAACGTCATCCGCGCGCATGCAATGCATCCAAACGGTAGTGCCGGATGAACCAAGCCCTTTTCCAGAAATCTTGCCACAGACAAATCAGCTACGGGACACCTCCTTCACATCGAAGTCGAGAAGAAGAGATGCTCGATCACGGACGGGGAATCCTAGACCACTGAAATATTCCATGAGCTATATACTACCACTTTATACAGGGATTGACATGTTAGCACGTGGTATAAGCATGATTCTCGCCTTGACGATTCTGCATATTTTTTCCAATTTATATAAATCATAACTTGGGTATATCATATAGGAACATTTGCCTTGAATGTACGGAGTAGGCTAGACGCAAACTGTTAGAGCCGTTGAGATTTTCCTCTTAGCGTGCAAAAAAAGTAAAATGTTGAGTTGAGATTAAGCTGCGTCAATGCTTGCTCGAGAGCGAGAGAGAGAGCACCACCACTTTCTCGCCGTCTCGAAATTATGGCTTGACTTCTCGAAATTACGCATCTGGTTTTGCCCCGGGGTGTGTGTGTGTGTGTACAGTGTGTGTGTGTCATACGCATACCAGACACACACGATGCAACCCATCCCGGCCCCCTGCTCCCTATAGCACAGTGTTTCCGTTCGTGCAGGGCAGCATATTATTCCAACTCTTTTTCAAAAGAAGAAGATCGTGTGTCATCCGAAGCCAACAAGTCACTGCGACCTTCCGCCCTGGCAAGACATACAACCAGGCCACTGTCGGCGATCTTGAACACAGCATCACGTGGTGGTTGGGGGTTGTCCAAGGGTGGGTACCCGGTTACACGGCGGCTCCGCTTAAGTAGCCGTTGAGTTGTGTGTGAGACCTTTCCCGCTCCACGTTGCGCGCGCCCTATCAACGACGGCAGAAAGGGTCGCAGGTACAGAACCCACTTTGTCGCAACGTCTAGAAACGCACTAGAACCTTTTTTTTCTTTTCTTTTCGGCATGTCTCGATGTCAGGAAGAGACAACCAAGACAAGACAAGACAGGGTCCCTGGGTTTGGCATCTTTCTTTCTTTCTTTTTCTCTTCCTTGCCATTGATTGACTGTAGCCTGAAGCACGCACGGATGGCAGCATTCAAGCTCGGAGTAAAGCAAGTTGCGAAAACACGTGCTTTTTTCCACAACGGCCGGTTCTTTTTCAAATATGGGGGATAACTAGCTGGAATGTCGTGCGCGTTTGCATGATACGGAGTCCTCGGTGTGCAGAGGTCGGAAGTTATCTCCGAGCTTTCAGGTTCAACCAAACAATCAGACTGATAAAGAACTTGAAGAACACGAACAGCAAAAGCTTGCATCTGATGAAGTCAAGGTTCTCTTTTCCTGTATTTCCATTTCATTGGCGTGGTAGGTGGTAATATAACTACACATATCTGGCTGAACGAAGCCCATCCTTTCTTTCCCAACAGGCCAACGCCTGTTTCATGTGGGCAACAACTCTCTTCGTTAACTAACCTAACCACTTCGGCTATCGACGTATTGCTTTCTTCATCCCACGATAAAATCCGGTTCTGGCATTTCGATCCCGCCCGATATTGCTTTGAGGTAATAGCCTATTTAAACACGCGGAAATGAACCTACGTACGTAAAGTTTCCCACGCAGTTTGATATCAACCTCAGCCTGCAACGACACGAACACTCCATAAAGAAAAAAATAAAAGGGCCCTTGGCCGCCAAGCCCCTATTGTCATACTAGGGGGAGAGCAAAAGGGTCTAGAATCTCCCACACACACTGACTTTAATTCTTGACACTCTGTACGGAGTACATTGCTGTTCGCATAATTTTTCTTTCCTTTTAGCTGGATCTGGGAAGCGGGAGGAAGGGAGAAAAAAAAAGAAAGGAAAGTGGTATTTGCGTCATTAAACGCGTTGAAGTCTGTGAGTCGAGAGGGAACATGGACTGTGAGAACGTGGCAGACTGAAGCGGCTTTTACGGGCTAATCAAATTTAAAATTCTCCCGTTTGAGGCTCATCTCAATCCACTGCAGGGAACGCTCAGGCGCAAATTGTGAAATCCTGACGGTATCAACTAATACGGGAGACTCATCATTGGAAATAGGACTGTCCTCGATGCAAATGCAGGAAAAGAAAGAAAAAAAAAAATTCAAATGGGAGGATATTGACTGTTATCTTCAGGTGAACGATCGATGGACGCGGGAGGGATTCGCAAGCTTCTTGATTGGCCTTTTTTGGGCTAGATTCTGACCAGCCAGCCAGCCATCGTGATGAAACGGTCTTCTGAGATTGGCCAAGATTGTGAAGAAACAAATCTAATAAACCTGGAGGAGTTTGAAGGACTATGTGATGACATTTTGCCTGTTGCGTTACGAGTTTTGGCTGTGAAGAAAGGGAATTTGTCCGCAATTTCAGTCGTGATACAGGTCATCCCAAAACGATTAGGATTGCTGTCATGAGAGTACCAATTTGCCTGAGCTAACTAGTTAGTTAACAACCTTCTAGAGGATTGACTGCCGAAGTTTCCCTGAGATGAGCCACCCGAATCCTCCCAAGAGGTCTAGAAGCAACGGACGCGACGACTGAGGGCGACAAACTCTTAGCTCATTCCCGATGGGGTGGTTGTTGGTATGGTCTCGATTGTAAACTAGTTGAATGAGGATTATCAACCTTTTTCTGCTTACTTTTCCTTTTTTAAGAGAGAGTTGCTCGACACAATCTATTTGGAATTTGAAGCAACAGGAGTGTGCCTTGGCTTGGCGAGTCATTAGCAGACTTTTTCCCCCTACCTAGTTGCAAGGTGACGATTAAGCTAACGGAGCCTTGGTTGGAAGCGAATCTAGTCAAGCGGCCCGTTTTTCCCGAGAAGCCTAATCTGCACTGAATATTGACATCATCACCAACAAAACAAATCGTGCAAAAAGCCCTTGCTTACGGAGTACTGGGTTCAAAGTCGAACAACGGGGCTGGTCGACAAGAGCCGGGTCAGGTCCAGCTTTTCAGGTGGAGATCTGGTGGAGCGTGGGCGGCCATTCGGACTGCTGCGAATCTGATGGACGATCTATTTTTGAAGGTCCAAGCAAACAAATAAATCCAACTGGCCGTGGTCCATACAAACATACATCATTTATTCCCCTGTTGAATATCACCTTCCCTTTTGCACCTGAAAAAAAAAGCAAAATATGCTATGGAACTGATGGGATCTCTCTTGCTCCCCGAGTCCCAGTCCCAGAGCTGAGCAGGGTTGTAATCCCCGATCACTGTGCAGTGTTGGGTCTTTCCGTCTGGCTGGGATGTGATCGTGCTTTTTTTTTTTTTTTTTATAAAATTTTTATCCCGCCCCATCTGGATTCGAACCAACTGCACTCCTGGTCCGGTTCTCCATTTGCTTGTTTGTTGAAAAAGCGGATGCGCTCCCCGAACAAATGCCCCCTCCCCCCTTGCTTTCGACTAGCTACATAACTAGCTAGCGAAGGGGGTTTGCGGGAAAACGATCAACTTTAACCAGTTTGCTGGGTCGAAAGCCTGGGCCCTTCCTTAGTTACCTATCTCAGCCCGTTTGGCAGGCCCGCAGAAGAAGCAAGACGCGTCCAAAGGGTGATATAGTTGGCCACAAAGAACGAACGATTGATGGGGCGTCAACATCATTCCGAGTGCATCCATGGTACGGAGTACTTGAGATTTTCTGCAGCAGAAACCCATTTGGGCATTTTGCTAAAAAGGATGGGCATCATGTTGATGTCATCTGCTGGCTTAGCGCTCTGATGCCTGTGAGCCGTCCTCACATAAGGAAATACTATCAGTCTCTCTTTCTTAGAGGAGGAGGAACGCTCGATGATCGCTTTGTGAAAGAAAGTCGAAGACCCTGCGGATTCTCAGCGAGATCAAAGCTTAGACTATTGCTGATATCGTATATGTGCATATGAAAAAAAACTGAATAACAGGTCAAAGGAGGGAATGGCCTCAATGGGTGCTTACTGTGCGTCCCAGTCACGTCATTACATCCCTCGCCAATAGGCAAGAAAGAAGGCGATACAAAGCAACATGATTCCATACTCCCTCTGAGTTTCGCGTCTCCTCGCGGCTCAGGTATTCCTTCGATATTTTGGCCGCTGTCTCCATGGTTCTGGTCACCGCGCAACTTCTCTAAGGAATCCAACCCATCCCAGACTTCAATGTTAGTTGTTTACACATCATAATTGCCTTATGCCACGGTCTATCCGTAGCGGTACCTATATTTGCAGGCATGCTGTGTACCTGGTCCATTGATCGCAGAGTTGAGGTGAATTTTTTGTTTTGCCTCCCACTGTGATCTATCAATTCCCAACTTTCACCCAAAAAAAGTCTCTTCGGCAGACTTGACCTGTTCTGAACACTGCCGATCCGATGCGCCTCTCCAATTCTGATTAGTTCTAACCAGAATCCCAGAGAAAAAATGGCACACAGAGAGGGAAGAAAGACGCGAAAACCCGCCCTTGAGTCAAGGGAAATGTGTTGAATTCTACCGTATATTGAGATTACGATTGATCCAATTAGATCTTCCGCCCCCTAAGCCGAAGTCTTTGGCGTAAGGGGCTATATCAACCTCGGGCTTTTTCAAGTATCTCGCCTCCGTTCATCGATTCAAGCCGTGCTGCGGAAGAAGAGCAACTGCCGTTCTACGAGCATCAGCAGTACTACCCCCTTCACATCGGTCAAGTCTTCAATTCGAGGGATAGGTTTGTTGGCAAATTGGGGTATGGTATGAGGCACACTCGACAGTGTGGTTGTGTCGCGATATAATGTAAGAATGCCTAGCCTGCTGACTGAATTATATCCTGTTCTATAGCGGCTTGATCAGATATAACAATTCGTACATTCCAATAACCCAAAGATTGCTAGACACTTATTGACTCCTGCTTTCTTCCACCAGGCGAGGCTCAGGCCGTGGCGTTGCCCCATGATCCAGCAGTAGTTTGACTACGTCCCAATGGCCCCAATTTGTTGCTTCCCCAATTGCAGTATCACGATGACCCCTTCGCGGGGCATTGGGGTCGGCTCCCCTCTCCAGTAGCATTTTAACCATGCCAACATGGCCTATATATGAGGCCGCCGTGAGCGCCCTACCATAATACTCTGCCCAAATATTAACATCAGCACCACTCTCCAAAAGCAGCTTAGCTATGCCCACATGGCCATTGAACGAGGCTGCTATGAGTGCGCTACCAAAAGTCCCTTCGCAAATATTAACATCAGCACCACGGTCTAGTAGCAGCTTGACTATGTTTTCAAAGCCCGCAGCTGATGCCAAGCGAAGCGCAGGACCATCCAATAGCATAGCATTGATATCAGCACCACGGTCTAGTAGCAGCTTGACTATGTTTTCAAAGCCCGCAGCTGATGCCAAGCGAAGCGCAGGACCATCCAATAGCATAGCATTGATATCAGCACCACGGTCTAGTAGCAGCTTGACTATGTTTTCAAAGCCCGCAGCTGATGCCAAGCGAAGCGCAGGACCATCCAATAGCATAGCATTGATATCAGCACCACGGTCTAATAGGAGCCGGACTATACTCTCGTGGCCCCGTCCGGATGCTGCGTGAAGCGCAGTATGACCGTCCCACTTATCAGCATTAATATCAGCACCACGGTCTAGTAGCAGCTGCACCATACTCTTGTCGCCCTTTTGGGCTGCTAGATAAAGTGCAGTACCATTCACACCGCTGGCATGAATATCAGCACCATTCGCCAGGAGTAGCTGGAATATACTCTCGTGGCCCCGATGGAATGCAGCGAGTAGTGGAGTATCACTAAATCCCCTAGCATTGATATCAGCACCACGGTCTAGTAGCAATCGGACTACATTCTCGTAGCCCGCTTCGGATGCTGCGCGAAGCGCAGTCCCCCCTCCATTCCCCAGAGCGTTAATTTCAGCACCTCTATCCAGCAGTAGCTGGACTATTTCCTCATAGCCATTGAAAGACGCGGCGATAAGGGCAGTGTTCCCACCATCATCTGCACAATTGACATCGGCACCATTATCCAGTAGTACTCGTACGATTGTTGCGAAACCTCCCTCTGATGCTGCTACCAGCGCGATGTGACATAGTCCACGTCCATATCGAGGAGGATTGATTAGGTCCTTTATCGCGTGGCTGCTGGATGATTCTATAATGTCTTGCACAACTCGAGTAAGCCCAAAGAGCGATGCATAGTATAGTGGTTGTCCAACAATTATATCGGAAGGAGAATATTTGTCTCTATACCGGGTTTCAAATAATATCGCCCAAGCACGAAATCTTTCTCCCTTTTGTCTGAACATCCTTAATATCACCCCTTCAAGATGATCCGGCCTCCCAGCGTCCCTGTAGTGGATATACCAGAAATTTGCAGCATATCGAGCTAGTGGGAACTTAACATTTAACATAGTATCTAGTGACGAATCCAGTTCCATAAGATATACAAGGCTGATGTGTGCAATCTCCATATGGGCAAGATCACCTTGTAGGGAAAAGCTCGCTGATTTTTGTGCAAGAATGCGATCCGATTGGAGGTACTCTTGGACTGAGAAGTGGGCGATATGGACCGTGGGTGATTTACTCCTAGTTGTATTTTCTGGGTGCACGATGCTGATCAGGCCAGGGCATAGGTCGTGTAGGTCATCATCGCCTTCCAGCCGACGTTGGCGGTCAAAGTGGGCAGGCTCATCAAGACTGACTGCAATCCCATCGATAACCTCCGGTACTGTTAGGGGTCGGACAGAGTAACAGAGAAGAGTCAACATCCGTCGTGCTTCTTCAACGGCATCTTCATCGATGTTGCATAACATTCGCTCATAAGTCTCGTCTAAGTCTCGTGGCAATCCCTCCAGGCACTTAATGAGCTTTCTCTCGCTCCGTAGACAACTCTTGAGGGCTTGGAATTGGCACTCTACCCAGCGGAACCTGCGCGTTGTATTAGCCTGAATATAATGAATATGACAGGGGCCTGCCATCAACTTCTTACACCCCGCCTGCACGCTCAGTCAGAGCCTTTTGTATTCTATCGTGATGCGCCTTCCATTTGTAGAGTGCGGGATTTGTTCGCAACTCGGTAGATATAAAATTGCTGATGTCTTGATCGATAGCATGATTATGCATAACCTCTTCTTCATCCGTGGTAGGGCTTAGACGGTTCCGGATATCGATCTCATCTCTACTAGTAACCAACAGATGCATTCCTGGCAAGGACCATGACCGCATCAACGTTATCGTGTCGAGAACTTCATCTCGATGAGAAAAACGAGGACTCTCATCCAATGCATCCAGAAATATATATACGTGCTGAAACCTCTGAATCAAAGAGTGGAGGTAAGCGGCTAATTCTAGTGTCGGGGGAGTACCGGTTTTGTGAGACTTATGGAGGCGCTCGAGCTCTTTATGGCCATCGTGGAGTTGGCCAGAAAGCTGTAGCAGCAAAGCTCGTAGCATGCCAGAGGCGTCTTGTTTGGATTCATCGTTGAAAGTAAAGTAAAAAAATGCAATCCCAGCAACATCTGGAACGGTTTGTTTCTTTCCATATGTGTATTGGATGGCAGTGGAACATAAAACTGACTTTCCAGATCCTGCGAAGCCGTTGAGCCAGAGCAAGGAAGAGTCCTGGGTCAGCCAGTTCTCAAATTTGGCACCTCTGACGAGCCACATGCCGGTTCCTGAATGGCATTTGGCCACTGCAGAGTTGTGGTTGATAGTGGCATCCGGTGCCTTGAGCCAGTCACGGATTGTCGATGATATCTGATCTGCTCTCACAACGTCGAGAACCAGCTTCACGTCCGCTATATCCTCTCGATGGTTTTTATTCTCCTCAACCTGTAATGCATTCAATGCGAATAACAGATTTTCTCGCATCTCGCCAATGTCCTCGTCAAGCTTTTTCAGTGTACTCTCCTTGAACGGATAGAACGCTCGACGCCCGGTGGCCTTGATGGCGGCCTTGAGGTCACCAGCCGGAGCCTTTTTCCTAAATTTTTCACACTCATCCCGAAGCTCATAGATGAGGTTCTCACAGTTTTCAATTGACGATTCGATGGCTTGAACCAAATCTTGCTCATTGGGCTGGAATTTACGCTCCTGTATCCTCTGGTGAAGATACTGGAGCATATTTAGGAAACTCTTAACCTTCCCCGTTGTGCGGTCTATAACGACGTCTTGACCTTTGTATGAATCGTAGAATTCGACGATAGAGCCCGTAACCCGTATGCTGAGCGACACCAGCCCTGCTACACTCGCGGCAACGGAGAGCGGATCGGCCATTATCAGTGAGGAGGTTCAGAGATAAGTTATATAGCGCAAGTAGAGGCAGAGAAGAAGCCAGCCAGGATCATCTATCAGCGTTTGCAACTGGAATCCAACTGGTGACCGCGACACTCTGCTATTATATGTAGCCAGCGGCGGTGCGAGGGAGGCCCAGCGCCTCACCTTTTACGACCCCGCGACAACATCAGCCTTGCATGGTGGCAAGGATGGCATGATGCTGCGCCCCACCAATCGCTCTCATTATACTGATGCATACCTTTTTTTCCGTCCTTAGTGGTCAGGGAGTATGATGTGAAGTCGAAGAAGTGACACCGAGCATCAAGGACGTCGTGGTAAACTTCAACTAGAGGAAATAACCACTAGTTAACTAATAGAGTTAATATGCAAATGATATTGTTATAAAACTCCGCTGAGTTCCTGTAGAGCAAGCGTGTCTTGAACAGGAATTGGCAACTTGTCAACAAGAAAAAGTAATTCATGCATTCATGGTTGAACAATGTTGAACTACAAGAGAACCACTGAAACCTAAGGGTTAATCCTTTTGGTGTAGGTGGCTAACTAGACTGGATGTTTAGCCCAATAACTAAACGATCATTCGGCTTCCAAGTTAGCCTGGGCGATGGCATAGTAGTTTTATATTAATAGCTGCTTGGTACTGCAACAAAAACTCATGTTATCATGTGGTGATTACCTTCCTGGAAGTGAATAGAGGTTTTTCTATTCCGGACATGCTCTGGCTGAGAATACTAGCATACTCTGCAGAATGCTACATTGATATCCAGAGAACTAAACACAAAAGAAAAAGACTTTTGGAAAAAAACATACAACAGCTTGGATCTCCTTGCCCAACAAAAAATTTTCCGTCACTTCCTCAAGAAAGTGGAGGCAGATATTGAGAAAGAAGAACTTCAGAAAATCTTTCAAATATGTCTAAAAAATGGCCATCAGTAAGATGATAGTAGCACTGGTCAGGACAGGCAAGACACTGACAGGCCAAACTAGGTCAGAAACTTGGTGAAGATCACCCACAGTCTTGCCAAAAGTAACTAACTAATGGTGTGGAACTGTGTGCTCTCATCTCCAAACTACCCTCACTATTTGATGACAGTCTGTATGATAAGTAGGTCTCCTCTGGGCCCTGGCACACATACTCTTTTGGCTAGTGTAGAACTAAATGTTTGATCAAAGACAAATAAAAGAATGAAATTGTGTGTAAATCTAAGATCTACAAATCACAAGATGTCCCAGCCCACACTCAAGTTAGATAATTTTGATGTAAACCAATGGATTAATGAGATCATGAATAAAAATGCACCAAGAGTACGCGAACTCTAAGTTAGAAAACGTACATAATTGATGATGATAATTGAAGATACGGAGAATATCTGATCGACTGTTATGTGGAATCAAATGCCCAGGTACTCGATCGATCGTTTTTCTTACCCCATAGTTAACCACGGGACAACTTTTTGTTTTGGTCATTGTGCCCATTTTTTGTCTGGCATAAAGGAACGGGAGGGGTTGCCGCAGAGTTGCCCATGACGACGAGCACCTGCATCCGGAAGAGGGCTTGACGGGGGAGAACGATGGAGTATCTACTCTGTGCATCTCCAAATGTCGTATACGCCATATGCGCCACGTTACTGGTTTTCCGGTAGCCTTTGTGAGATATTTCTTTTCTCGTGTGTTGGGATGATTTGCTGTTTGTCGATTCCTTGTACTGGTGAGCATGGGCACATACATACATACATACATACATACATGCATACATACATGCAGCTGTATACGTCGAGAGGATCTGTGGAAAGGTGCATTGTCCAGGAATCGATCCTGAACTATGCCTTTGTGTGTTTTCTGTCATGTAGGTTGACAAACAGCCTTTACGCCTAAATAGTATATGTGCTGTACATATCTACAAACAGCACTTCTCGAGGACTTAAAACATTTCAAGTCGGAGCAAACCGTCTCTTTGCTTTGTCCTTTCGCTTCTTTCAATTGTACTGTACGTTCCAGACTTGATCGGTGTCTATGCATTATTTATCTGCCGTGTTACCACTGGTATGAAGGTTTGCTTTCTTGTTCCAGGGTGTTTTCAGATTCTGGCATGGATATGGTTATGTAGTTTCTTCTAGGTGCTGCGAAACGGGGATACCGGGTTCGAAGCCCCTGCCACTCCAATCGTACCTAGATGACTGCTTGAACCGAATCTATTGGATTGCCGTGTTGTGCCCTGAGAAATAGGTAAGCGACACCTTTGAGACTGATGGCTGCATGTTGGTTGGCCAGTACAAAGGATGTTTGTATGAAAGAAGGCCGTTTGAATTGTCTCTATAGGTAGTATCTAAACAGGCTAGTTAAGGCGGGGTATCAACACATTGGTGTGCCATCTCGAACTGCAAGGTTGATATCAGCAAGTGGACAAAGTAAGTGATATTCAGAAACCTCCAATGGCATACCTCTTCGTCAGTCTGGCAAATTAAGACAGCGGGCTTGTGGCCAGGTTTTTCGGATATATCGATCACCGTCGGTGCATCGTCAGTGACACCCTTGGAGTTCCTCTCCTCGTTGAGTGAAAGCCCCAAGCACCGACATTTCTGTACGATGGCCTTTCTAAGTACAGGGCTTTGCTCCCCGATCCCGCCTGCGAATACAATGGCATCAAATTGGCCATCCAGCTTGACAAAGTAGCTCCCAATAAACCCAACGATACGGTCGACAAAGATATCAAACGCTAACTTGTGCATGTCGCTTTCTGGCTTCTCCGTGGCTATTTTAGAGAAGTCGGTTGTGCCTGTAAGAGCTTTCCAACCGGAGTTTTTATTGAGAATCTCTTCAGCCTGGAAATTATAAAGGTCAGCAAAGCGCTTGACGGTGGCCGGGCGTTATATTCAAAATAGTACCTGCGTAATATGCATGTCTTTTGTGCTTGACGAGCTTAGTTTGCAGGCCTGGGATGTGTAATGAAACGCCAGCCTAGAAAAAACTCAGTATACCTAGCCGCTATATCGCTACAAGAACACTTACGTTGGATCTATATCTCCACTGCGCGTGGCGCCTGGCAATCCAGCCAGGGGCGTGAGGCCCATTCTGCATTTTCGTTAGTTTGTAACCGACTTCTCCTCCAGATATTTCACGGGCATGGCACGCACGAAGTGTCCAATGGCTTTCCGCCTTTTATGGCGCATATGGAAGCACCACTTCCAAGATGGAGAGCGATTATATTGGTTGATTCCAAAGGCTTCTTCAAAAACTCTGCGACAGAGCGCGTGATGAACTTGTAGCTGATTCCATGAAAGCCGTATTTGCGTAGCCAATTTGGCTTGGCGACCTCCTGGCGAATTGGATATGCCTTGATGTAGTCTGGTATTGACTGGTGGAAAGTTGTGTCAAAATATGCCACGCTCTTCGCGCGCGGAATTTCATTAAGACATGTGCGGATGATGTCCAACGATGCTGTATTATGCCTATCCCACTCAAGTAAGCTTGTTGTGCCTGGGAAGCGGGACTGCTTATACATACAACGGAGCAAGATCCTGCAGGGCTTCAAGGTAGCCAAAGGTATCTGTGGTGATCACTGCTTCATGGAAAAAGTCACCGCCATGCACAACGCGATGGCAGATATATGCAAAGTCATCTTTGTTGCTGACTATGGTTAACTTGGGATCATTCAGGAAATGCTCCAGGAGGTATTTGAACGCATCCTGCGGCGTCTCTATCTTCTCATCAATCTCCTGGCTCTTCTTGTTGTCGCCGTGCGAATACTTGTATATCAGTGGCGGTGCAGTGATTCCAGCCACTTTTGCAGTTGCGATTTTGCTTGGCGGACTGTGGCGGTCGAAGATAGTCAAGCTGACCGACGACGTGCCGGCGTTGATTGCAAGAATTGCTTTCCCCATATTGGCTTCCATGCTGGCTTTTTGGTGCTATTGCCTACGGCACACACATTGCTTCAGACTCCTACTTCAGAACAATGTCTCTCGCGTCGTTCAAATATGCTTTTGATTGCATGATGGCCGCTGTTACTGTCCTGGTTTCCAACTTTGTGATGTCAGCAGCCTGCAGACAGTGACGTAGAGATAGCGGGAATCCCTACCTAGCAATCGTCGACTTCACTGAAAAGCTGACATGGCAGCTTCAGTTGACTTCACGGGTCCGTGGTGTAAAGAAAGTTCGCTTGGCTTTACACAGTACTGTTTCCTCTGCGGCTGTTTGCTTTGAATGTTATAGAAACAGAAGTTTGGCGGGATAACGACTGAGATATACCAGTGATCTGAATTCGACAGCAGATATGCCAGGGGAAGTTATTGACAAACCAAACCCGAAGGCTCTGCCTTCTCATCTGCCCGACTCACTTGATGAGCTGGCTGTTCGCTTTGGAGTGTCTCCGTTGAGCAAAGATGTCCTCAATTCGCTGATCAAATTCCGTCGAGCGGCGAACTATATTGCAGCAGGTGAGGGCTTCAAGCCTAGAAGTACCAGGAATGGAGCTGATCGTACCAAGCGATGATATTTCTCCGAGACAATCCGTACCTAAAGCGCAAACTGACGTTTGATGATATCAAGCCACGGTTGTTGGGTATGTTGGACATGCTTAGGCTATCTATACGACATGCTTATGGTGTTGAAAGGTCACTGGGGAACCTGTCCCGGTCTCAATTTCGTCTATTCCCATCTCAACTATCTTATCTCCGAACATGACCTTGACATAATTGCTGTTATTGGCCCTGGTCACGGAGCGCCAGCCACTCTTGCCTCTCTCTGGATAGAAGGCTCGCTAGAAAAATTCTACCCTGACTATTCTCGGGATACGAGTGGTCTTACGAAGCTGATCACTACTTTCAGTACTACTGGGGGATTCCCAAGGTTGGCTCTTACCTATATGCCGACATTGATATTTAATGCTGATTAGGGTAGTCACATCAATGCAGAGACTCCAGGCACGATACATGAGGGTGGTGAACTAGGCTACGCCTTGGCTGTGTCCTATGGAGCAGTAATGGATAAGCCTGATATGATAGTCACCTGCGTTGTCGGTGACGGTGAGGCCGAGACCGGACCGTGTACTGCGTGAGTGTACCTCTGAGAGTCAAACTAAGACAGAGAAGAAACGTCTGACCCTGATACAGGAGTTGGCATTCTCACAAGTTCATTGATCCCGCAGAGTCTGGTGCCGTCATTCCGATCCTCCACCTCAATGGATTCAAGATAAGCGAACGCACCATATACGGATGCATGGATGACAGAGAGCTCCTTGCGTTGTTTTCTGGATTTGGTTATCAGCCCGTCATTGTTGACAATCTAGATGATATTGATGCGGAGTTCCACGCTGCTTTGAATTGGACGGTCTCAGAAATACACAAAATCCAGAAAGCCGCTCGGTCTGATAATCCTATCATTAAACCTCGATGGCCAATGATTATTCTCCGGACACCCAAAGTAGGCTTCACTGCGAAATTATATAATGTCCATTGGTTCTGTTAAAGCTGACTGCCAATTTTAGGGATGGACGGGACCTAAGAAAATCCATGGCAAAATTGTGGAGGGTTCATTTCATGCGCATCAAGTTCCACTTCCTGCAGCTAAAAAGGACGACGAAGAACTGGGTGCTTTGCAAGACTGGCTGTCGTCTTATGGCCCGAATGAACTGTTTCAAGAGAATGGAGATATTGTCGAGGAAGTGTCATTCATTCTCCCCAAAAAACACTCGAAGAGGATGGGGCAGCGGCCAGAAACCTACAAAGGCCTGGAGAAGATTAATGTGCCAAACTGGAAGCAGTTTGCTGTCGAGAAAGGTTCTGAAGAGAGCTCAATGAAGACTATTGGAGGTCTCATTGACCAACTGTTTGTGGACAATCCTCATTCTACCCGACTATTCTCGCCGGATGAACTTGAGAGCAATAAGTTAGACCAAGCTCTAGCCCACACGGCTCGAAACTTCCAGTGTGACCAGTTCTCCAACGCAAGAGGCGGACGAGTGATAGAAGTGCTCAGTGAACATTTGTGTCAAGGGTTTCTTCAGGGGTACACGTTAACAGGACGGCTTGGCATATTTCCGTCTTACGAGAGCTTCCTTGGAATTATCCACACCATGATGGTACAATACTCCAAATTCAACAAGATGGTAAGCCTTACACAATTTTTTTGGTGCTGTATATATGCATCTTTTTCAAAGGCTGATTCCAACTCTTTCCAGGCTCGAGAAACGACATGGCATCGTGATTTATACAGCCTCAACTACATCGAGACTAGTACCTGGACCCGCCAGGAACATAACGGATTCTCTCACCAGAACCCATCATTTATTGGAGGAGTATTAAATTTGAAACCGGATTACGCACGCGTCTACCTCCCACCAGACGCTAACACGTTTCTTTCTACTCTGGCCCACTGCTTAAAGTCGAAGAATTACGTGAACCTCATGATTGGTTCTAAACAGCCGACTCCAGTCTACCTAAGTGCTGAAGAAGCCGAGAGCCACTGCCGAGCTGGAGGTTCCGTGTGGAAATTTGCCAGTACAGACGATGGCTTGGACCCTGATGTCGTTATCGTTGGGATTGGCACGGAACTTACATTTGAAGTTATCCAAGCCGCTGCTATTTTGAAGAAACATGTCCCCGAACTTCGCGTTCGCGTGGTCAATGTGACCGATTTGATGATTCTCGGAGTGGAAAATAAACATCCGCATTCCCTTTCGGAGGAAGCATTCAATGCGCTCTTCACTCCAGATCGACCGGTGCATTTCAACTATCATGGCTACGAGACGGAGTTGAAAGGGCTTTTGTTCGGTAGGCCCAAGGTCCATCGTGTGAGTATCGGTTCATACAAGGAGGAAGGAAGCACGACAACTCCGTTCAATATGATGTTGGTTAATGGCGTGTCTCGCTACCACGTCGCCAAGGCTGCCGTCAGAGGTGGCTCGGTGCGGAATGAGAGAGTAAGGCTTAGGCTCCAGGAACTGCTTACCACATTTGATCATGAGATAAAGACGTTGAGTCGGTATATTCTTGAGAACCAAAAGGGTAAGATATTCCTACTTTTTCAGCTGCATTTTTCCAGAATGGTCAACTAACGAGTGACTTTTGGTCTAGACCCGGACGATATGTATGATATGCCCAAATTCGACGGATAAATATTGGGCCTTTTTGATAAATAGCTAGCATGTAATACATTTTGGTCAATGGCAAATTTCTGGTCACAATTGCTCGCGAAATATCCATACTGTGCGTTGTCACTCAAAGTTACTCCTTTCGAGGAGGTAGATTTCGGGCGCAGCGTCAAAGTCACGTGGCCCACGCGGATCTGCAACGCACTAAGTGCATTAGTAAACACTCCGCCTAACCGCATCCAGTAAGGGCCCGAATCGGCTAAGCGAGGGTCCCACGAACACCAGCAACGACAAAAACTGTTTGATGTGATAAGACGGCGCAAATCTCACCCTCGACGGCTGACTCCTGAACACCGACCAGCTCTTTCTCACTCCGTTCAGCCAACCTCCGCCGAGTCCAAAACGACACCAGGGAAAGCAGCAGCAAAGCGGTTTGTGCTGTGTTCCCTAATATCGTACCTGTCACCATGGCTTCCCTCAACAAGATCGCTCCCAACAGCCCGTCCCGGCAGAACCCTTCAGAGCTGGAGACATCTTTGGCCGGTGCTCTCAGCGATTTGGAGACCAACACCCCGGATTTGAAGGCTGCCCTTCGTCCTCTGCAGTTTGTGTCTGCTCGCGAGGTAAGGAAACTGATCCTTTTTTACTTGACGTGTGCGGAGGAGGATCAGGAGGAGAAGGATGTGAAGAAGAAGTGTTGATGTTTGTGCGATTTGGGAGAGCGAACTCTCGGGTTTCCGGCTTGGTGAAGATATCATTGGAAGCGCAGCGGCACACGGGCAAATGATGGAATCGAATTTCAATTGACGCTTTTTTACAACATGCTATTTTGAATTTGCGGGCTGATGATTCATTTGGATATGTTTAGGTCGAAGTTGGTCAGGGAAAGAAGGCTATTGTCATCTTCGTCCCAGTTCCTCTCCTCCAGGGTTTCCACAAGATTCAACAACGGTATGTGCTGTGAAAAACCACGTTTTCGCGATATGGCTTGATCCGCGACAGCGCCATACCCTTGAGTCCATTGACGAATGTACCCTGCTCTGGAATGGATAACTAATGGACAATTCTGGAGTTTAGCCTCACCCGGGAACTTGAGAAGAAGTTTTCCGATCGCCAAGTTATCATCATTGCTTCTCGCCGCATCCTTCCCCGCCCCAAGCGCTCCAGCCGCTCCCGTTCCAAGTTGACCCAGAAGCGCCCACGCTCCCGCACTCTCACCGCTGTCCACGATGCCATCCTTACCGATATCGTGTACCCAGTTGAGATTGTCGGCAAGCGCCTCCGAACAAAGGAAGACGGCAGCAAAATCCTCAAGGTCATTCTCCACGAGAAAGAGCGTGGTGGCGTTGACCACCGTCTTGATGCATATGGCGAAGTCTACCGCAGACTGACGGGTCGTGGTGTCGGTTTCGAATTCCCTCAAAGCAGCGCTGCGGAATACTAGATTGTTGCATTGCCTGTTTTTCCGCTTTTGCTATTCTGTAATGGAGAGGGAGAGAGGAGACTTGCGGCAGGCGTTCCTATCTGTGGGTGAAGATGATGGATAGGTGCAATAAAAAGGTTGGAACGGCATGACAATACATGGAACACGGTTCTGGACATGGAGATCTTTTACCCTTTCTTCGATTTCTCGTTCCTCCCATGACCGTTTGTTCTATGTGTATTGTCCGCATATCACTTTATTGTATTGAAATGCATTGACGAGTCCGACGTACAATGTCAAGAAAGGGATAAACAATTCGCTTTTTACCAGCTGCATCTAGATCTACCAAATTTCATGGGTTGAATTCGCAAGGATTCTTTTCAATAGGGTATCTCAACGACTAAGACTAAAGGGGTAAAACCGGGAATATCTCAATTCCCACTAGCCACCCCAGTGACGATCCTACCAACTCCCAACACCATCCAGTACGCCAGCTCCCTCTTAACCATTTCCACATCTGTTTTCTTGCCGTCTGGCTTTGAAGAAATAGTCAACTCCTCATTACCTCCCTCTGCCTCCCATTCCAGCCTCACAAAGATAGGAATTTCAAGAACATCTTCATCCTCAACCATCCCACCGCCGGCCAAGTCGAACAGCGAACCGGGGACAACCTCCATGGCAACTGTAGACCAATTGCGGCCTCTATCCCAGACCTTGCCAGCCTCTGCGACTTTTTCAACCCCCGATCGAGATGAGCGTGGATCCGGGGCGCTGCTAGATTGGAGCGCTTCATCCCAGACATCGGTGTTTGCACCGACTTCAAACTCCGGGCAGAGAATGGTGATTCTAGACGCTACTCGGCCGGGAGTCACTGATGGCGTAGCGAGACTAACACGTATCGGATCAAACATGTGGTTCTTCAGGGTGAGAAGCAGCTGGACTGGTTTCAGCGGCTCGAGAGCGTCGAGGTTAACAGGCGGTGTTGGCGGTAATGGGACGATAGGTCGAAGATTTGTTAGCGGAATGTAGCTGATTGCGATGAGGCGGATGCGGTAACGTGTCGATTGAGGTTTGAGTTCTGGTTTAACGAGTATGTGCTTGCACGCTTTGCAGCGTTTAGACCTTTTTGTGCGGAGGAAGACGGGGAGTGGCCGTAGATCGTCTACGAACCGCGTGCCTGGAGGTTGAAATGAGCGTTGCTCTGCCGACGCGAGGCCGTCCCAGCCTTCTGTGACCATCTTTTTGATTGTGGCATCGTCCGCTTCCGGGGATGGAATGTGTAATCCTTCGAGCCGTGTCGAAGTTTCACGCATAACTGGGGGCTTGGATTTGGGCTTTTTGGGGCCGCTCCCATGCAATCCGCCTAAACCTGAAGTATACAGAGACATTATACGACTTAGTGCACTGGGCGAAGAGTATGAACCAAGTTCCGGCCCAATCAATGGATCCGCGGGCGACGAAGAAGTCTCCGCGAGCTGGCCCCGGTAAAAGGATTTCAAAGCCGCAAAGCGAGCATCATGGTCGAGAGCGGATTGCGCATCCTCTGGAAGTGTGGTATGCGTCTGATGCTCGCCAATAAGATTTGGCTCGTCTGTTATATCCGGCATAGAAGAAAGGCTTGATAGCGGTGACCTTATTTGAGACACTCTAACTGTCGATTGCCGCCTATCACCTCCTTTGACGAAAGAAGCTAGTTGGGAGCGGATATTTGTTGGTTTATCAAACTTGATGCCAATGTCGAGCGTCGTCCACATGCAGTAATTGCACGTTAATATCCATGGGCCATTCTGTGAGCTCCCGCTGCCATCTCCGTCCCCAACAGTAGTTACAGCCAAAGGTGACGTGCATATTGGGCAATTGAAACAGTTGCGTGTGCATCTATCAATGAGTGCAGTTAGCTACCATTGTTCGCCGGGCATAAATATGGTATTTGCCAACCTGTTTCCCTCGCTCTTCACCATACTACTCGGCGTCTCGAACAAACAATTGGGACAGTACCAACAGACAATCTCCTCTGTAATGCATCTCGGGCACTTTATCTGGTGGCAGTCCTCGCAGTAGAGAAGGTGTTCTGGTGGGTAAAGGGAGTAATTGGCGCGGGGAGACCGCGGATCGAACGTTTTTTCGTCGTCCTCGTCGTCGGTCTGTGCGATAGAGAGGTTCGAAAGGTCCCTTGACAGCCGACTCATGGACTGCCCAGAGAGCGGTGTATCCGCGCAAGGGCAGGAGATGAAGGTATACGGGAGCGGGCGAGCCATTCTTGAGAACCTGACACGCGGAGTCCGTAATGAAGGTCAATGTTTTCGCATGCTGGCTTGAGTGACCGCTGCGGATATCTAGTTAGCTCGCAATTAGAGAAGCTAGATGCCTTACTTACAATGAGTCCGCTTCTTTAACAGTATGAGGTCATCTGTGCGCTTCCAGTAGAGCCGTCAGTCTACTGTTGGGGCTTTGAAAGGTTTAGACCTGAAAGCATCGTCATGTCACCTCCGGGAGCCCGAATAAAGAACCACGAACCACGACAATAAGGCACAACGCGATATTCGGGGCGCAGGTTGCCAAATAATCAATTGACCGTAAATGTTTTAATAGTCATTTGAGCCGATCCAACAAACCCCATGGCTCGCCGCCCCAGCCTCCCGGCCCTTTCTCTCCTCCGCCGCAGGTTCCTTTTCTCACGGAGATACGCTGTCCAAGCTCCAGGAAATCCCACTCTAGAAGTGTTCAGTCAAAAAACGAAATATTTACAAAAGGAGAGGGCGGCACAAAATGTCGAGCAAAGCCGCAAGGTTGATTATCTCAGGGATGAAGTTGCAACTCGGTTGAGTGAGCGTCTGCTGGTATGATAAATCCAAAAGCCGGAAATGCTACCGAAAAACAGCTGCTAAGGACTCGTAACCAAAGGATATCAAAAGGAACTTCGATCATGTGCTTGATCTCGGAGCGAACAGCTGCAATATCGCGCGCGCTCTCACAAAGCCCTACATTAACCCAGATACTCCTGATGCGCCGCCCGCTGAACCCATAGCGACCCGGATATCAAAACTCACATGTGTGGAAGAATCGCCTTCATTACTCCATCGGGATGAATCGCTGCCCTTCAACTCCGAAATATCAATTACCAGAGACGTCATCCCCAGCCTGGAACATCTTCCTTATGAGCCGAATACCTTTGACGCCGTTCTCTCTTCCCTCTCAATCCACTGGATGAATGACCTACCCTCGCTACTTGCGCAGGTGAACTCGATCCTGAAGCCGGATAGCCCGTTCATTGCGGCGATGTTTGGCGGAGATACACTATTTGAATTGCGTTCTTCGCTACAGCTTGCCGATCTCGAGCGAAGGGGTGGCGTCAGTCCGCATGTCTCGCCTCTGGCAGATGTTCGAGATGTTGGCAATTTGCTGAACAAAGCAGGGTTTAGGTTGCTGACCGTAGACGTTGAGGATATTGTGGTTGACTATCCTGATACCTTTGCGCTCATGGCGGATCTGCAAGCGATGGGGGAAAACAATGCAATCAAGCAGAGGGAAACAGGCCCCATGACAAGAGACGTCTTGCTGGCAAATGAAGCAATATATAGAGCTTTGCATGAGGAGGAAGGACAGCACGGTATACCTGCTACGTTTAGATTTATATACATGATAGGATGGAAAGAAGGAAAAGGACAGTCCAAGCCGCTAGAGAGAGGAAGCGGCCAGGTCAATCTCAAGGACGTGCTAGGAGGAGGAAGCTTTGAGCAATAGTTAACAGTTGATTGCTTGCTAAGTGGTCTATATTTTCGAAGAATGCAACTGATCAATCGATGCGTTAGTTGCTGAAGGCTAGAAACAATGGGATTGCCTATGCAGCCTGACGCCTTTTCCGTCTTCCAGTAGTCGTCACACCGGGAGAAAGTGAACAGATTCTCATACGGTCCTTCGATCCGTCATCACTCGTACGATCGAGCCCACACCAACAGCCTCTACCAATCTCTCATGCCAGTTCAACAACACAGCCATTTGCTGTCCACCGCCGCCCTCACCGAAATTCCGGCCTTGGACTTGCGAGAATCCCGTACTCTGCGGCGACAAAGAAGATCGTTTTGAAGCCGGAGCGGCTCCACCACTCGAAGATTGCGAAGCCATGCCTCTGTACCTATTCAACCCCAACATCACATCATCATTAGCACTGAAATTCTCTCATCAAGCGGAAAGCAGCCTTGAACCGAAAAAGACGCAGTATAGAATCCCATACAGGTATTTCATCAAACAATCCCCCCTCTCCACCCCTCCATCCCCATTACACACACCCTCCAGCACCCTCGCCATCTCCGCCTGCCGTATGCCCTGCAGCACTTCCACCACTGTAGCCAGATGGACCTCCTTTGCACGATCGTCACCACCTAGCGGTGCTGTATCGAGAGCGTGGCGCAACGCTCCCTCCGAGTCGCCGGATCGCAGCATCTGCCGGATCTGCGAGGCGATGTTTGCGGCGGCGCCGGAGGACGTGGATGGCGGGAGGTTGGATGGGAGCAGGGTCTCGAGAGGAAAGTTTACGGAGGCATCGGGATCGAGGGAGTCGACGTCGATTGTGCGGTAGTTGATGTTTGACATGGCTGTGCGGGGGAGCTTTCGATATGTATGTTGTGATTGCAAGAGTGGACAGTATAATGGATTTTTGAAATAGGACACACAGTTTGTTAATTCATTAAAGATATAGCTGGAGAAAGATGCGCTTAGAAAGAGAACTGTGACAGGATGGCAATTGGTTATGAAGAGGTGATGGATCTGTCTCTTGGGCTGGCGGTGTTGGTGTTGTGGTTCGTGATGCTTCTAAGGTTGGATCATCGATGCCTGCAGAGTTAAGGGCAACCAGCCATAAGGGCCACCCAAATGTTCAAGGGACGATCACCTCAAAGCCAACACTTTACAATGGTTTGAAATGATTCAAATGCAGATTTGAAATTTGTATATAATCGCTAGTATGTACATATCTAATATAGTCGTCATAGTGTACAGAATATATGAAATTAAATCATGAGAAATCCCCTGTCTATAGTCCGGCGCCCCCAAAATCACACCAGAATATAGTTAAATGGTATCAAGGGCAAAAAAAAGAGAAAATGAAATGAAAATCCACCCGATATGGCCCGAAAAAGAAGGCCACCCAATGCAAACCATTTATTTTGGATTAAAACGCCGAAGCCCCAACCTGGGATGATATAGCCATTGCAGTCTGATAAAGAATCAAGCATTAAGTCATCAAAATCATGAACTAGCTTGGGCCAGTCAATGTGATAGGAGGTAGATTGGCGTGTGTTGGCTGAGGGACATTTTCTCCCTCGTCCTTATTCAGTTTTGGAGCTTCTTCATCATGATTCGCGATTTCCAACTCCTCCGAAGAAGATCCCTTTTTGAAAACTTTAGACTTGATTCGTGAACTGAGCCGCCGGATGGGAGCCCACATAGCAGAGAATGCCTTCCCCACTGGAGAAAACACAAACGACAAAGCTTTTGCGAACGGATTCCAAACGTAGGTAACCGCTCCAATGACACCATTGAAGACGACGGCAAAATGTCGATCGGGTATACAGCGCACAACAATTGCCCAAGGAAGGCAGAAGACCGCGCATAATATGCAGATCGCCCACTGCACGCCGTCAAGACGAGTAACGCCGATGGCGATGCCTCCAACAAAGATAATCATTATTTGCCCACCGATCATGAGCACGTTGATGCCTATGAACCAGTAATTCTTAAGCATGCCTTCGAAGATGTTGAATTTATTGTCAAGCCGGCGATTGTTGAACTCATTGAATATTTGCATCCACACAAATGTGTTGAAAACGATGGTGTCCAACTGCGTTTGCAAAGCGCGATCTCCGGCAACGTCGTAGTTCAGAATTCGAGCTCCTGCGAAGTAAAGTGTGAATGTCACAATTAGCTGATAGATGCTTTGTCCAATGATCATTTTCCACATCGTAATCGTAAAGAGAGATGCCGATTTGGGAGTTGGTTTGCGGTCCAGAATACTCTCCGTTGGCGCATCTGTTGCAAGAGCCAGAGCTGCAAAAGTGTCCATAATGAGGTTGACCCACAACAGCTGAACTGCGTTAAGGACACTCTTGTTATCGTCATTCGACACAGCTGACACGAATGTCAAGCACACGGCAGTAATATTGACGGTGATTTGGAATTGCAGGAAACGTGCAACGGCGTCATTGACGGCGCGTCCCCAACATATCGCAGTCACAATAGACTTGAAGTTATCGTCGAGAAGAATGATTGAACTGGCCTCTTTTGCCACCTCTGTTCCTGCAATTCCCATAGAGAAGCCCACGTCTGCTGTTCTGAGAGCTGGACCGTCGTTTGTGCCATCACCTGTCACTGCTACGGTCTCACCAAGATGCTTAAGGCGCGCAACGAGAATACGTTTATCCTCGGGCGATGACCGTGCAAGGACTTGTAAATTCGGCAAAACGAGATCCATTTCCTCGTCAGACAGTTGGCGAAATTTAGGGCCCTCCATTGCAATTCCGTCAGGAGTCTTAATGCCACATTCGGTAGCAATTGCGACTGCCGTAGTCATGTTATCGCCTGATTAGAGAGTTAGCATCCTCAAAAACGGGAAAAACGGAAACGAAGGGCGAACGAACCGGTAACCATTTTGACTTGCACTCCAGCTCTATTGCATTTTTGAATCGCACCAGGGACCTCAGGGCGCAGTGGATCCTGAATTCCCACGACACCGATCCAAACCATATTATGAAAGACATCTTCGAAATCAGCCATTGATTTATCGTCTTCCGAAGTCTTCGCCCCACGAGGTGGCCAGCATTCGAAATCTTTGTATACCATACCAATTGTTCGGAGGGATCTCTGAGAGTACGAGTCCATAGTTTCGAGAATCATGCCCTTGGAACTTTCTGGAAGAGCTTCGGTTTCGAAAGGGTCCTGAGACAGATTACATATGACCTTGGTCGCCTTTGCCAGCATCATTTCAGCAGCACCTTTCACATGAAGCCGGTAGTTACCATCATGCTGGCGAACGACAACGCCCATGCACTTCCGAGTCGAATCGAAAGGAATCATTTGAACAACTTCGGCATTTGCCCGCTCTTCCGCCAAATTCAGACCCAAATAGTTCTGAGCGAGGTGCAACATAGCCACTTCAGTCTTGCTTCCGATAAATGTGCGCTGGCCATTTTCTTCGCCTTCAAATGCGGTTGAATTCAAAGCAATCGCTTTCATGATTAGATCTCGGGCAGAGGAAAATATTGTGCCGAACTTCTGCGACGTATTCGACGAGGCATCTCCGCTTTGGTCGCATGTCAGGTCGAGGCTGCAGTTGACACCGAATGTTTCAGCCACAACAGTCATTTTGTTTTGAGTTAGGGTTCCAGTTTTGTCAGAGCAGATGACTGTCGCATTTCCCATAGTTTCACATGCACGCAAGATTCGAACAAGGTTGTTTTCTTTGACCATCCGGGCTGTCGCAAAAGCAAGGGCAAGGGTGACAGCGAGAGGGAGACCCTCTACATGTTTATGTCAGACAAAAGATACACAGAATTTAATGCTGCAAATCTTTAAAGCATACCTGGGATTGCCACGACTATGACAGTGATTGCAACAATCAATACTTCCATAAACTGCTTTCCTTTAACTGCTGGCGTGCCAGTATTTTCAGGGAGGTGCGCGAGAAATCGGAAAAGAAGGACGAAGAACAAGACAAGCGCGGCGCTAGATGATGTTAGTTTTGGGACTTGCATGATATGATCAAGGTATTTCACTTACGCTGTGCCCAAGCCACCAATCCAATCTGCAAGCTTTCCTAGCTTGACTTGCAAAGGTGTGGGGTCATTGGATGTTTGCAAGGAGACCATAATCTTTCCGTAAGTGGAATTGGGGCCAACGCTGGTGACGAGGTAGGTTCCAACTCCTTCCAACACCTTGCTTCCCGAGATTATGAAGGGGTCAAGCTTCTTCGTCGCCGTACCTTCTTCCATCAGCTGCCAAACTTCCTGCGCGCTGGTCTTTTTCATCTGGTCGGATTCTCCAGTCGCAGATGATTCATCACATTTGACGCCGTGTCCGCTTAGAAATATTCCATCCGCTGGAATGGCGTCTCCAGGCTCCAGGTGCAGAACATCACCTACAGTGATATCAAAGACAGACACCATGACTGATTTTCCAGATCGGATTGCTTTGACTTCGCGGTCATTTTTCTGTTTCAACGTTAGACAGGTTCAAAGCTCAAGTCCAGAAAATACTCACCCGGCGGTTTAACTTCACAAATTGTCTTTCCTTTTGCCAGTCGTTCGCCGCCGTGACAAAAGTTACTATCAGAATAGCAGCGCATATAGCGACTCCCTCGATCCAGTCAACTTTAGATCCACCACTAAATGTCTCATATAACCCTAAAGATAATGAGACAACCGCAGCGATTGTTAACAGAATAATAATCTTGTCATTGTACGCTTTCCATAGCAAAACGAAGAATCCGTCGCTTTTCTTTTCTGGAAGTCTGTTTTGCTTAAAAACACGGATGCGGTCTGCAAACTGGTTTTCAGCGGCGACGCTGCCGTGGCTTTCTGTAGGCGAATTGCCAATACCAGACGCCTCTGTCTTCTTCGAGTCATATTTTGTTGCTTCTTCAAAGGTGACAGCCCCTTCTAACCGACTCTCATCGATCGAGAGGCCCGCAGCCAAATCGGTTCTAAGGCCGCGCTCTAAGCCCTGGGGCCCACCGAGAGCTCTAAAGGCAGCCAAAGACTTTGGATTTAGCATCTTGTTGAGTTGACCCGGAGTAAATGCGAAAGGATTGTTGTCCATTTCAAAATCTTTTTCATTTCGCTGGTCGGGCTTCAAAGCCTCTGATACCGGTACATCATCGTAATGCACATTATCCGGATTTTTATTCGCTGTGGAGTTGGACCGAGACCTGAGAGTCTCTACATTAGAATTAAATGAGTTTGCCCTGGAGCGAAGAGTCTCTCCATCCATAGAGATAGGGCTGTGGGCGGTGAGAAAACTGCCATTGCTGGAGAACGGTCTGTCAGGAGAGTTATTGTCACATTCTGACGTTGAGGAGGATGAGCTTGTTTGCTATTGAACGTAAGATAAGTAACCACGCTGTTGTTTTCAAAATCCAACAGAAAACAACTCACTGAGGTATCGATGAATATTGGAGGAGCGAGTAACCGGTTAGTATTCGCCATGGCTTCACGGAAGGAACTCCGGAGCTCGAGTAAGAAAGATTTGCTGAATACTCTTGAGGAGAATTACTTGGTTATGGAGAATTGAGTATTAGGGGTCCGAGACGAATAATATAAGGAACGCAAAATATCATTTACTACTGCGTAATATTGCTCGTGAAGCAAGACAGTAAAAAGCAGAGTAAGAAGAGATGTGTAACAATCAAAGAAAAGATACCCGGCAGAAGCACAAGATTGGTATCTGAACTATATCTTGTGGTTGGAGATGTAGTTGCAAGACAGCCATAAAAATGGGAGCTCGGGGATGGATATTGGATATAGATATTGGCCGAGGAGGAGGATATGTATGTATGCAACACCTCCCAACTTTCTGTGCATCCGCCAGCCATTATTGCCCAGAAGCTTGGTGGGCAACTTTTCAGGTTCCATGGCATAATCAGCGAGTGAGGCAGTGCAGAGGATCCTCCCGGGGTCAAAACGCCACCCCTGGTCGTAAGTTTGACAGACTGAAGGGTAACCGCTGGATGAGCCTCGCTTTGTCCTGGAACACATGAGTTCATAGCTGTGTCAAGTTGGCTGCTGAATCGACTAAGCCATAGCCGCTGTCGGCCCTGGACCTCCTGTCAGCCTGGGAAGATGTGAATCAACAAAGTCAGAAAGTGAGGATGGGAGTTGATTCTTCAGCCCGCTGATTGGTGCCGCTGGCTAGCCAATGAGACCGCCCGCTGCGACCCACCCAAGCGCGTCCAAGTCCGGTAACTTCCACTTCCAGAATCCTGTGCATGTAACCATGTTCAACCATCCATCATCCATGGCAAGCCGGTGCTTTGGCTGTTTGGCTCCCTACAGTTGGGCCTTGTCGCTACGGAGTACCGATATCAAAGACTCATCGACCAGGATGCCGAGAACCCCCGAAGTTGCTTTTCGAAAAAAAAAAAGAAAAGGAAAAAAGCAAAATTGGCGACAGGCGTGATGAAAATCCCTCACGTCTTATGTGCACTCTGCATTGCACATACAGTACGGAGTACGGAGTGCATATGGAAGATAATATGTACGCACTTTGCCCACGCTTACAAGAGCTGTGGGAAGATGTTGAGTTGTTACAGACACTAGCTTCTTAAGATCGCGTCTTGGAAGTTGAAAGGGTTCTTGGCCCAAAGTTATTTACAACATCATTCCAGCGGGAGAATTCTTCGTTCAGCGTTTCGTCTTTGAGCACGGGGACTCTTTTTAAGAAACTGGCAGGAAACTGCACGGGTTCAAAGTCTGTTGAGAGTCAGCTGAGTGCTAGTCTTGTTGTAGCTTAGCCTCCAGTCTTTTTTGGCTGGAACTACATAATTCTGGTGTTGCAGAGTTTTCATCCCATCTTTTCTTGTTTCTCCTGTTTGCTCTAGATAGCTAGTAGAGATAGTGTATTTCATTTTATTTCTGTGATTTCTAGAGTTTTCTGTTTTCATGCTAGCTTGTAGAGCTCTCTTGAGAGATTCTGAACTCTTTTCTAGAAATCTTTGACTTTATTATTGTCTGACTAGATAGTTTTTTGACAGAAAAAAATAATTAATATCTGAAGTAAAAGTAGTTCTGCAGAAATAAATCTGTAAATTTCTGTATAAAAAATATCTGTATGAGAAACTTCTGATAAAAAAAGATTTTATGAAAGAATAAAGAATTTAAATCCTGCTGTATATACTGAAAATACTGCAGAAAGAATTAATGAGAATTCTGATATAACTACAAGTATATCATAAAAACTGAAATATAATTAAAATAATCTAGAAGAATAAAAATTTCAAAAAATTGAATCATTACTTGTGATGAAATTCCTGATTGAAAGCTGGAGAGTTATGAACATAACAGAAATATTAATTCAAACAATTTTTAAGCTGAAAGATAAAGAAAATATGAAGAACTGATTGATGGAGATCTGATATATCTTGAAGTATTATGATTGAAATATTCTTATAGAAGCTTCTGTACCTGAACTGAAAATAAATAATCTGAATTTTAAATAGCAAAGAACTATAATGATATTTATAATCTGGTTGCATATTAATATGAAATCTGAAGCACAAGAAAGATTTCATAATCAAAAAAAAGATTATATACAAGATCTGATGAAAATTCTTTTTCTAGTGAAATTAACATTTACAAATATAACACAAAACAGAACTATAAATACAGTTGAAGAGTTCTTTATCTTGCATTAAAAAAACTATATCATAATTTCTCTGTATCTTGATAATCTATTACTTCACTATCAGCACATATTGACAGCAAACTTTTCACTATATTCTGCACAAATAATTAACAAGATATTAAAAAATATTCAGGCCTGCAATCTGAATTATGCAGATACAGTTCACATCATCTTGAAAAACATGCTGAAGAAAGATATTATATATGAAAATTTGAAACTTATAGTGAAGTAAATCAAAAATCTGACAAAAATAACAGAGAGAGTATTCTTTATGCAAAAAGAAATTCTCAAATAATATGTGAAGATCTGGAAATACTGGCTGAAGTCTGATGTTTTATATGATAATCATATTAAGTTATTATATGAGAAATTATTAATAAAAATAAAAGAGAACTGTGAATATTGCAAAGCTTCAGATCATAAAGTAAAAGCCTGCCTGCAGTTTTTTATTGACAAAAAATATGATGAATGAAAGTTAAATCTCAAATACTGAATGAGAATAACTTTAAGAAATAGAAGAGAATGAAAAAATCAAGAATTAAAGAATATCTTCATATAAGTTAAATCAATACCACCAGAATATAATAAGAAGCAACAGAATAAAGAAGCAGAAGTTCATATTATTATAAATATTAAAAGTGACTTTGCAGAAATGACATTAATTATGAATTTGAAGCTGATACAGTAACTAATAAATATATACTACTCTTACATTATTTATGACAATAAAGATTACTTCATGAGCTTTGATCTGAATAGTGTAAATAAGTATAAGATATTTAATGAAGAAACTGTCACTATAAAAAATAGCAGCATGATAAAAATACAAACTGTAATTGGAAAGAATATGAACAAGATCCAGATTTAAGCATGATATAATCTGAATTTGAGCA